>BMAW01128585.1:281241-292095 GCA_019974015.1 Nephila pilipes | reverse complement strand
TGTGTGTGTGTGTGTGTGTGTGTGTGTGTTTTAATAATATTTTCGTTCTATAGTTATATTTGTTTTTGGTTTCAAGTATTTATTTGAGTGTGTATTGTCTTTTCCTTAGTCGTTTTTATTGTTTTGATTTTTCTCTTATTTTCTTTTCAAGCTTATTTTTTGGTTTTATAACCATTTTTTAACAATATATTTTGTTGAGGGAGATAATGTGATCAATAACTCTAGAATTATCCAGCCTAACAGTCTAAAACCTGTTACAGCTTTAAATATATTATCTTCCTTTTTTTTACCAAATTTTTGGATTTGCACATTTTTCCAATTACAATATCTTGATAAACATTTATTAGAATAATAAAAAATTAATCATATAAAAATTTTAATTAAATACTGCTTTGAAATATATTCTTGAAATCACTTATTTAAAATTTCAATGCACTGCTTAATTCCTCTCAAAATCGTCTAGTGTAAAAAATAAAAGAATACTCTAAGATATATTACACTAAATTGTGAAGAAAGTAAAATGGAAGAAAAAATATTTAAAAAAAATAACTTTGCTTCATTTACTTATATACGCCTAAGAAGTTAACAGTAATCGTTGAAAGCATTTTTTCATAAATTAATCTACTTCAAAATCAATTTTGACAACAAATCAGAAACTTTAAAATTTAACAATTATCCTAAGAATTACAATAAACTTTTTTAACAGAATATAATAACAGTTTTTAAATAGTACAAATTCTAAGAAATATCTTTAGAATATTCGTTAGTTGTATAATTATTGTATTTTAAGAATTTCCGTAGTTATTTTCCTAATACATGTAATTATTCATATAAAAACAACACTTCAGTTTATACAATTTATTTAAAGAATCTTCCATTTTCTTAAATAAAATGTCTAAAAAGGTATAAAAAATATTTTTGTAAACAATAAGATGCTTATAAAAATACATTGCCTTATTCCTTTACAAACTAAAGCAAATGCTTCATTAAACTTATGCAAACAGGAACGAGTGGAATCATTATTCCTTTTTTTTTTTTTCATTTTTGAATAAGTTATAGAATAGCCTTGTGACATAACAAGCTGATGCCAAAACTTTTCAAAAAACTCTACTAAATAATGGTAGAAATATAAAATTCAAATAACAATTTTAGCAATTTTGCTTAGCCTTCATAAAATGAGAAGAGAAATACTGGTTAAAATCAAAAAAATTGATTTTTGATAATTTTTCTTTCATTAAAAAAGTTTTTTCTCCTTCGAATTCATTTTTATTCATTGAAATATTTTTGATCAATTTATTCGTGTATAAAAAGAAATTACGGTTTTTTTTTTTTTTTTTTTTACAACAACTTAAAATGTCTGTCACACAGAATGATTAATTATTAGATTACTCATCTGAAATCTTTTGTGTTTTTGGAAATAAAAAAAGGATGTCATTTAAGGCAAAAAAATTCCACTCTAACATTAGAACATAAAGTAACATATCGATGAAATTCGATCTCGCAACATATATGGATAGAATAAAAAAATTAGCAAAAAAAAGTGAATTAACTTTTAAGATTTAATTAATCAACTACTGTCCTAAAGAAAAATTCTCAACTTTCAAGTTATAATTTAAAAACATATCTGAGTTTTTAAAAATGATACAGTTTCATGAATATCCGCATTAATCATCCTGTGGTGAGTTTTTAAATTGATTTCATAATTTAAAGATTTGCTTACAAATTACGTTTTAAAAAATCTTGTTAATTAGTTTTTTTTTCTTTTTTTAAATGTACTTTTCCATTAGTCAGGCGCAAATTTTGCCAACATCGGATTTATTCAAGTACAAGCGATTAAACGCCACAAATATTGTTTCAATCTCCTTCATTATTATAAATTGGAGCAATTATTTAAGTGAAGTGTGTGTTATTCGGCAGAACATCCAGCAAAAAAGTATAAGAACGCGTTTTGATTGTTGAAGCAGATGATAGTATGTTTACAAGTCGAAAAAACAATGTGTGACCTACTCTACCTAAACCGGGGATATTTGGTGGAATCTGCCTCCGAACCACCGAATGTTTTCTTATTCAGGTACCGGACCTATCTTTCAATAAGTTATTTGATGCAGTCAAGGAAGACTCTATCGTATATTTTTTTCCCTTGGAAATGTTATTACGTAACCAAGATAGAAGAAGATGGTTTAAAACAATTAGAAGTCAATTATAAATACCATTTTGTTGATTCAGAGAGTGGTCCAGACACATAAAAAAAAAGGAACGGTTAGGGGGGGGGGGCCTGCTAAGGTGTGCAACGAGAGAAATTGTGTGTGTGCAGCAGCGCCTCCTCATTTCATGTGAAGAAGGAGAACGAACAAGACTTTTGAAAAAAAACTTTATATTAAAAATATTTCTTCCTCTCCCCCTCCAATAATCTAATGAAAATTTTAACTGGGTTTGTGTTTAGCATTTCTTTATATTTTTTGTTTATTAAAAAATTAATTTTAAATAAAATGATTTTGTTGTCTTCAGATAATGAGTTATTTTACTTTCAAAAATATTTATGTCGTTTCCTTGTTCATCGTGAATCAAACGAAAAATCTTGTGTTGGCGTAATTTGTGCACAAAAACTGGAAAAGTGCCGTTTTGTTTCGGTTTTAATGTTTTAATACCAATTTCAAATTTCAAATGAATGTCAAGTCACGATTAAGAAAGTTAGCAAAAAAAAGCCATTTTACTAAATGAAAAAGATTAAATACTGTATTGCGATAAGAATTTTTTTTTCCATTGTTTCTTGTGCTGCGTAGCTATTAAGATAATTACGTGAATTGGAGGAAATAAGAATTACTCAAATTGAAAGAATTTCAATTAAGAATTTCAAAAATATTCAATCACTAATAATTGCCCAACTGATCCAACTAAAGTACAAAGACAAAAAAAGGGAAATAACAAGACAAAAAGATGGATCCCATCTGTTCCAATTTTCACAAGAAGTTTGTTAAATACTGAGTGAATCATGATAATTTCTAGTTTTTTACGCAAAAAATTTTGATCTACTCGGATTTTATTGAAAAAGAATTCCCAATTAATTATTATTAATTGGCATGTTATTTCTATTCATTTCAATTTCAAAATAACTTGAATCTTAGTGATTATTTTATCCATAATGAAAATATCACAGAACATAAGGTGTGTAGAATAGGCATCTTGTGTACAGGTTTACCATCAAATTTAAAAAAGATGATGTAAAAACATTTAATAATTTCATAAATTTTCAATCAAATTATAAAGAACAATCTTATATCCCTTCTTTTTAAAATTATTTGAGCTTTAGGCTCAAAATGAACTTCAAGGAAAAACAATAAGAAAAAACGTAAAGAATGCTTAATTTATTTCAGTGATTTATTAGAACAGTAAAAAAATAATAAAATGCTTATGTATAAAAACGTAAAATAATTCATTTTCACATTGAAACTGAAACTTGTAACTTCACATCGCAAAAAAAGTTTACAGGAAAATATTTTACGTTGATTAATTTTATAACGGTGATCTTTTAGTTCTTGACTTTTAATTAAAGTTAAATTTTATAGCTGAACTTTACTTTTCACTGTAGCAATCAACTTTTTCTCAAATTTCTCGATAATAAAAGTAGCCTTTAAATTACACTTGGTTCATTACGTTCAACCTTTAGCTTCCATATTTCAAAAAGTCTTAAGTAATGAAGAAAATTAATTGGCTCTCATTGGAGCTTAGAAAATTCTATCTCGACTATCTACTATTTAGGTATGCGCTCGTTATTAAAAGAAAAATTGCAGGTATAGATTTATTTTTTGATTAACAAACGACTAATTCAAAATTTTCTGATTTTTTTCGTTCTATAGCTTCAAGCATTATGGTGAAAGCTCTTTTTTTTTCATTTAGCTAATGCATACATTCGAAAGCGCTTGAACAAAAAGAAGTATTTTGTTAAAATATTTATTCGAAAATGCTAATTAATCTATTATCTACATCGATAAAGAGAGATACATATATCACCAAAAGCATATATTATTCACATTTTGGATTTGGAAAGATGGAGATTCTTATTGTATTTTACGTTTCAGGCAAATGAATTTCCTAATTTTTTCTTTTAATTTTCCTTTAAAGACTATTTTTCTCAAGAAGTAAGTTATTAATTAAGAATATATTTAATCAAATGTTTAAAAGAGAGTAAAAAGATAATATATATCTTTTACAAATACATTAAAAAAAGTAACACTTAATTATTATTTTAATTCACTTTTTCTTAATTATGGCCTTATTTGAAACATTTATCTAATTAAAATGTACGCATTTTCTTTGAAAAATTATCTCATTGTTTGATACTTTTTATTCACTTCTATATTTTTCAATCTATTTAAATATTATAGACATTCCTTCTTATGAAGTGTTTTTCTGATACTATTTCACATAATATTCTTATTTCCTTACTAAATATTTTGTGCATTTTCATACATAAGTTTATAGAAAAATTAACGCATTAAATTAATTTTAAGAAACTAAACAGGTTCGATGCATATGTATCACTAATAAGTAAAAAACTAAAAAATAAATTTCTAACCATTTAATTAAAATGTACGTAAAATAAATATCTAAATAAACGTAAGAATAAATATCTAAAACATCAATTTAAAATATCATGCTTAGAAATAAATTTCTAAACCTGACGTATCTTTGATTTTGTTTCATTTACTTCGTTCTAAGAATACACCATTAGTTTTTAGCGACTGACAACTAAACTGAAAACAACAAAGTTTTTAAAAGTGTGACATGTGAACTGGGTCTATGTTCATATAACTTTCCATGATAATACCAGAAGATTTTGAGGTTATTTTTTAATTTAAATTGTCAGAAGCCATGTAAATTAGCATAATGACTTTTGGCGAATTTCGATGAATATACCACATTATTAACAAAGCTTTGGAAGTGCAATAAACAACATAAAGCATTTAAGAAAACACTAGGAGAAAAAAAGTACGCTTTCGTTGAGACGGTGGATCTGAAAAGTTGCTCAAGTACCCACACAATATAAATGATATAAGAGTGTTGCTGTAATGCTAAAATAATATAGCAGTAACAAAATGATGAAGGAATTTGAAATGCTGTTCATACATCTGAGTTCTGAGTTTATTGGAATCAGGGTACGAAATCTAATATAGAACTGTTAACCGATTGATTAATCAACGTGATATAGTTCTATCAAAATATTAGCATAATCTGGCAGTGAACACTCATGTATCGTAACATTTATATTAGTATAGATGTTCTCCACTTAAACATGTTTTAAAGCTCAAACGTTCGCAATGAGCAATAGCTCTATAAAGCAAAGGGCACAACTTAATGTAACACAGCAAGCAAAAGATGGGCAAACAGAAGAAAAAGTATCAGAAATCCTCTAATTTAAATCTAAATTCAAGGAAAATTACAACATGAAAAATAACTAGCTCTAATACAAAAAGTATAGTTAAAGTTAATGAATAAAACTAGAATACATTTCACTCATCTTTAAGCAACATTAATTTCACAATTGTAGTCCAAGATTAACTCTTGCTCCCAAAAACTCAAAACATAATACAAAAGGATAGTATCGCCTTCCATGAATCAGAACTATAATTTAAAAAAACAATCTTATTTTATTGCCGTTTAACCCTAATCTTCTTTTTTTTTAAATTCTGTTACAAAATAAGGCGCCATTAATTCTTATCGTTTAGCATGCGGAACTTGTGTTTTTTGAGTAAGAATTTTAGAGAAAATGAGTCGTAGGATGCATTTGCATCGATACAAAAAAAGGAAAGGCTTGATCAAATGAATCTGAAACCCCCACTAGTCAGGAATTAGGGCTCGATCCCTCGATTCCTTTCCAAATCTTCTAGGATCCATCAGATCACATCAGAAAATAGTAAGAGATTGTACGGACGCCTTACTTAAGCTCATTAACTTCAACTAAGTTTTTTTTTCTTCCGAGTCGTTGGTTTGAGCCCTAAATACCATGTAACAGGGCTGATGCACATTAAATGTGAACGAGGTCCCGAATCATTTCATTGGTATGATGGGGAAATTTGGAGAGTGAGGTGTAAGCTCAGGTGTTACTCGCATCACTTGACCAATATTCACAATTACGAGGTCCGTCGTCAATAGTCCTTGAGTTACTTCCCAGTGCGACGTTAATAAAAAATGACTATTTACAACTAACTTCCAATCTCAATATTAAATTCTTCGCGGCTTATACATGCATCTGATCAAATTTATTCGATATATTTCATAATTTGAATCTAATCTATGTTAATCGCGTTTTATTTCATTGGAAGGGATTTTGAATTCAAATACGCAATCAGAAAGAAACCCATAAAGTTAGTTGAAAGGAAAATCGCGATATAGCCCAATGTCATAAATATAGAGTAAAGAACGTGCTTGTTTGAATCAAAAATTACTTTCTAGAGATTTATTACGTTAATATATTATTTTGCGTTTATTATTGATTTCTTATTAAAAAAAGCATTTTATAGAAATAGAATTTTTCTGTACTGAAGTATTTCTTCATTTACTTTACCAATGAATGTATTTGATTTTGTTACTTTGTTTATTGAAACTATTCACCACAAAATTTTAATTCGAAAAGTTTTAATAACAAGCGTGATAACCTGAGCAAGACCTTTCAAAAAATAGCTGATTTTAAATTAATTTTGTCTTCAAATATAAATATCTTGTTCAATAGTTTCCCTCTTCAATTTTAAAAAACAAACTTTTATGCAAGTAATTTTCTATTTCTGAACAACTGAATTTCACCATTTAAAAGCAATGACCCGTATCCATTAAAACTTATCAATCGAGATTTTTCAATATATCCCTATTACAAAGCAAGAAAATGTAATTAAGGACTCTAAAGCACACGAAAGCTTGAAAAATATGCCACATCTCAGCAATTTTCTGTAAGAAGTTTAATTTACTCGAGACCAAATTAGTATTTTTAGAACTCTATTTATCTTCAGAAATGAAGAAATTTTGAATATCCATGATTATTTTTCTTTCTGTCGTAAGCTCACCTGCCATCTTGTTGAGTGTACTTAAGGCCGCCTAAGGCTCAATATCTTTTCAAGCTTCAAATCAAGCAAAATGAGTTAAGAAGAGCATGTAACGATGAAGAATCTTTCTATTCCCTCTTCTCAACTCATGACGTTTCCCTTTTTTTAGAGCAGACCTGAAAGTATATCCGTGTGAATGGGATAAATGTCATTTCTCAGCAGATTATAGTTATTTTAAGGAAGGAATTCTTCTTCTTGCTCTTTTAAAATTGAAGAACGCAGCTGGCCTGAAGTCATTCAGGACTTTAATATATGACCTATCACTATAGTAATGGTGGAAAGCATTTGTCTCAAATGAGTACGTATATATATGAGTGTATATATATAAATAAATAAAACCTCTTTTACCAATTCATGAAATGTAAAACGTACAAAACAGCATATGATGCGGTCTTGTGAATAAGGGTAAAAAAATTAATTGCTGCAATTCAAGATAAAGAAAACTAAGGACTCCAAATATTTGAACTGAATTCAATCAAAAATACTTCATGCGTATTGGGAAATCTCAAATAATTTCTAAAGAATGAAATCATTGCTAATCAATTAGCAGTAATAAAAGAGAATTAACTGCAATAAAAATGAATGTAAATGAATCTTAAGATCAAAAATACCAGATAGGTTCAAATTATAACCGTATTAGGATTGAGAAAGAGAAATGGGGTACACTGCCACTGTCCAATGACAGGTTTTTTTTTTTTTCCTTTTTCTGAGAAATCCTTGATTATAACGCCCTTCGTCACCCAAAAATAGTCGCCATAACTTTTCCTGCTGATGAGACCACCTTCGCCTTCTCTTGAACTGATTCCCTGCAAGTAATCTATTGTTTTAATTGTTGCTTAATTTCCGGTGAATAATGATGAATTAGATTATATTATTTTTAGAATAATTCTAAAAATAATATAAGCTTTAAGTAATATATATGCAGTTAATTTACTATTTATTTTTATTAGTTAAGTGCTTACCAATTATTTTTATGTAGTTCATTTCCTATTTACTTTTATCACTTCTAGGGTTTGTTCGAACATAAATTGAAAATATAATGGTAAGTAAAAGAAGTGCAATTCTCGCAAATAAAAAGTATTTTAAATAACAGCATCGCTTTTGAAAGCAAAATAATAGTCGTAATTATTATATCGTGTGTGTGTGTGTGTGTGTGTGTGTGTGTGTGTGTGTGTGTGTGTGTGTGTGTGTGTGTGTGTGTGTGTGTGTGTGTGTAAATGTGTGTGTGCGGGCGGGCGTGTAATCATCCACTATATATTTGAAGTCATAAAGTTGCTAGTGTACTAATTAACTTCAAGGAATAAGTCATTTAGATCTGTTAATCTAATAAATTAAACCTCTCTCTCTCTGCACATATTGATTAATTACCCTGATTTGAGGGCTTGGAAATTAATGGAATTCACCCTTTCTCACTAATGATGAAGCAAATTTTTAATTGTTATTATTTTCATTCGGAATAACTCAAACCTATGTAAAGTTCAAAAAAAGGAGAATAGAATATATTTTCCACTGAAAACTTCCCTTCATTTTGTAACTGGAATTCTAAAAAATGTTATAAATACGTTTCAACGAGATTGGAAAAAAAAACGTTTTATTCTGAAATTAAAATAAACAAACATTTTTATAAATATACTAGAAAGAGATACTAGAGTAGAGCTTTGTAACTTAAAACTGGTATTAATTTTTGTAAGATAATATCAAAAAGAAGGAGATTTACAGAAAATTTTCGGTTCTTTGATTTTCCTGTTAAAATAATTTTAATATTATCTAATTTATGATTAAGGCAATGTAAATATTATCAAGCAATTTATCTTCCTTGGAGTAGATTTCAAAAAAATTTAAAATACTTTATGCAAAAACTTTTATACCTTTGAATTTATTTTTTTTTTACTAATACATTTAGATTCTTGAAGGACTAAAATTTAAGGAAAAAAATTAATATTAGGTAACATTGGTATTATGAGAAACTGAATTTGAAAATTTTCTAAATTAAATTGTATATTAAAGTTTTTATATATCATATGATTATATATTAATTCATTTTAAGTATTTCTATTAAGTACCTTAGAATTTTTCTTTTATGCTTTACCTTAATCCTATTTTAGCATACTAATTTATTACAAAATGTAATAATCCCTTCCACTTGTCTTGTTCTATATTTATCTCTATAGAAAATAAGAACAGTATTTAAATCCAAAAATTAGCATTGAAAAGTAAAGTTGAAAGAGGCATTAAGATAAAAAAAAAATTGTTAAAGATTACCCCCAAAGAAATGATTATAAAATGAAAATAAACATTTTTCGATCAGGTATTGAATAAAATATTTTTATTTTTATTTTTACAGCAAATAATATCTAAAATTTCAGAGAAATAGAAAGAAACGGCTTATTATATTCAAATATAATAATTGTTTTTATAAATCTCTTAGAGATTGTTTATTTTTACAACTCCTCTTACATTTATAATAGTTTGGTCGTTTTAAATTTAGGATTTCAATTTACAGTAACTATTGCCCTCTATCAACGTGGTTTTTTACATAAATGTACCAGACTTCAAAATAATGATATAAACTCTAAATATTTTGAATAGAAAATTAACATCATATTGGTCAGAAATAGAAAAATTATTGCTCACCAGCTATAGTTTTAAACTGTATGTTACAGGACATATTCAAAGATAAGAATATTCACCACATTTCCTTAAAATCCATGGTTATAATATCCCTGAAAATTCACTTTATTACAAAATTCAAACTGTCTTGCACAAACCTTATCCTAACACTAGAGACCAAAATTGCATCTTTTATGCTTCTGAGTAAGAGATAAAACAAGTTTGCAGAACCTATCAGATAGTCTCCTATATAACCTAAAATCCGGAACTTGCTCAGCACCAAACGTATCCTCGACCATTAGATCGACTAGTTTCCAGAGATAACTTCTACCATTACATTTATAGACCGAAACTCCTATAGTGCTTCAAAATAAATATTCTGTTTTTCATGTACACAGTGCTGTTAGACGATTTGTATCTCTGTGTCTCTGAATAGATATCGAGTCAAGAATAGAATAAACATTTTTAAAGCGAAATGTGGAGATGTTTTATAGACTATTCTTTCATATTTATAAAAGAAATTATTAAGGATAATTTTCAGTTTTAAATTAAAATAAGCGAATAAATGGGGAAATACTTTCACAGATACTTATAAAACTGGAAGCTGCTAATTAATATTATGAAATAATAGTAAAAACTATAATAAATTTGGGAAATAAATAACCTTTTATTTTAAATACAAAAGTTAATTTTAAAAAATACGAGTAAAAAAAAGTTGTTCCGGGCAAAGTTTTGCAAAAAACAGATTTAGCCACCAAAGGTGCTTTTTTTAAAAAACAAATATTAAATTATTCAATTAAATATTAGAATTAAAGCAAACTGTAATGAAAAAATGGAATGGAAATGTGATTTATTCATTGATTAGGAATTGACCAGAAAAGTTATTCAGAAAACA
Source organism: Nephila pilipes (assembly GCA_019974015.1). Lineage (NCBI taxonomy): Eukaryota > Metazoa > Arthropoda > Arachnida > Araneae > Nephilidae > Nephila > Nephila pilipes. Next base: position 281,493 of record BMAW01128585.1, on the reverse strand, counting down.
CTTTATATTAAAAAGTGTTGAAGTAACTATTTTGTTGTTGACTAAAACAATAACCCCTTGAGTTGCTTGTAGGGAAAATCAAATGTATTAAATATGAAAATACGAATTGCCAAACTTGAACAAATGGACTATTTGAGTTTCTTTTCTCCGCAATCCTCGGGGGGGGGGGGGGGGTTTTTTTTTTTTTGCAAAAAAATACCCCAAGGTGGCCAACCAAAAAAAAAAATTTCAGGTAAATTTAAAAGACAGAAA
>BMAW01128585.1:267715-281141 GCA_019974015.1 Nephila pilipes | reverse complement strand
CGCCCCCCCCCCCCCCCCCCCCCCCCCCCCCCCCCCCCCTGTTATTTGATTTGCATAAAATTCCAACTCCTTGCCATCCAAATGAAAAATTATCAGGTAAATTAGATAGCGATAAAAAAAAAGTGTAATGAGCTGAATTAATAATATAAATAATATATTAGTAATATATAGTAATATGTAAGCGAAATATAATTGAAAGGACAGATGATAACGAGAAACTGATAGATACTTGTAAGATAATTGGAGTGAATAGTTGTACTTGATCATTTGTAGTAAAATTGTTTGGAAGTTTCTCCTGGTTATAGAGTAATAGAAGCCGAATCTGTATATTAAAAAAATATCTCACCCGGGGCGAATGAGTTGATAAGCTAAGGTTTTATTATTGAATTCTAAGTTAGGATTCAGGCAAGTAAAGAGAAATTCAAAAAAGACCGGCCGTACTTATTCTGTTGAGATAGTTAATAAACTCTCCAATTAGATTTGTGAACTTATTGACTATTTAATTAGACTTTAAGTTATCTGTAGAATTAAATTATGAAGTGAAGCTACTGCAAACTATTAATTCGTTTTTCAGAATAAAAACATAGTAAGATAAATATGAGGATTCAGAGTGAAATAAGTTTTGGATTTTAAGAAGCCTTTTTTAATAAGAGCTATTGAATTTTTGTTCGCTCAATTGATAGAGTTCCGTTTGTCTGATGCGCATTATCTACGTATGCAGACTGTCATTTAAAAGGAAAATGTGCTGAATTTAATCACTCAAAATAAAATTAAGAATTAAGTCGAAAATCTAATTTGTCAAAATATCCAAATGTCCCTTGATTGATCTATTTTTAACAAAATCACAATTTTTCTCACTTTTGATGTAGTTTTGAAGGTGATCAAAAACTTTACTTTCTTCCAAAATATTTTTTAGATTTTTTTTCCTCGTCTATTGTAAAACTAAGATGTCTTTTTATGTCTATATTTTATTCTACGCAATACTTCAAGTAAATAACTCAATCCTTTTAGAAGACTTTTGAGTTTGCTTATTTCTTTCTCTTTGATAAAGTTATAAGCAAGCTAGATAAGATTGCATGATGTATAAGGAGCTTAAAAATCTTAACTCTTATATTCTCAAATATATTGTCGTGGTGTGGAAGTTAGGAGAGGAAGGTGACAGCTCTGATGTCGTCCTCGACACTTGACAGAGGTTCAAAATTGTGACGTCCATCACCAATAGCCCTCGTGTTGTTTCCAGGGCGACATTAATAAAACTAATCAATAAATATCAAATAGAACACGAGTATTGAAGATAATGTTCATATTCTTTCAAACAAATTGAAGGGTGAAATAAGGAATTATTATTAATTGTAATATTTATATTCGACACCACGTGCTTTACTTAAATGGTAGCGGTTTAAGCAGCGTTAATCGATACTAAAGACTGCTACCTTTAATTGTACTTAAACACAATTGCCAAGGGCTATTTTATTTTGAATAATAAGACAAATGTGATAAAGAAATAAATTAAATAAAAAAATCCTTATAGTATAGAAATTTACCATAAATAAATGTTCTTTTTAGATGCACAGAAATAATTTTAACTGAAAACAAAGATGGAGAAGATATGGTAAAAGAAGCAATATGTGAGCTATACATTTACAATTTAAACTGCTGTGATTAAAATCCCAACAGTTATCGAAAAACTGTCATTTTAAATTACGTGAGCCGTATCATTTCGGAATTGAATATACATAGATCCAGGTAGTTAAATTTTAAGAAACTACCTCTAAATTGTCTCGAGGTTTGCTTAAAATCTTAATCTCTTGTGATTCAATATAAAATAGTATTAATAATAAATAAAAGCAGCTCTTTGTGGGATCTAATTTGAACGCATATATAAAGAAGGTAAATCTTACAGTATTACTCATCAGTACCATCAATCATAAATTCCTAGAGAGAAACTATAAATTTTTTTCATTAATATTAGTTCAAAACTTTTTTATTATAAATAGTGCTTTCATTACAATTAATTTTCAAGCAATTTTCTCTAATAAAAAAAATAAACAAAACACCCAAGAAATGAACTCATTTAGATATTCTACTGATTGTTGTTTTCCTTTTAAATGGGGCCGCGGTAGCCTAGTGGTCAAGGTCGTGGACTAACGGCCGGCGGTTTTCGTTCAGTCTCGGGTTCGATCCTCAGGGACCAGCTCAGTTTTTGTCCTCGTCACTTGACAATGGTTCAAAATTACGAGGTCCGTCGCCAATAGTCCTCGTGTTGCTTCTAGTGCGACGTTAATGAAAACTAATATTTCCTTTTAAATGAATGAATGTAGATGATGAAAGCATTTGAATCTTCATTCCTTTCCTCTATATATATATCTGGTTTCAACAAACAAAACATATATCAAGACAATATACATCTAGTATTTTCTATAAATATTTAAAACATTAAACACACATAAAAATTATTTTTGTAAACGCAAGGAAAGAAAACATCCCTTTAGATACTTTTCTTTGGAAAATACAGCTTTAGACTGATACTTTACAATTCAAAGCAGAAGAGTTAACACAATGAAGCATAAATATTAGACCCTTAAAATATAAAATGACTCTTATGTAGAATCAAATAACAAAAATTCCTCTTTTAAAAGGGAGTAAAAGCTAACTTTCCCATCACTGCAAATGTAATCTACATCATACATTGATCCATTATATTTGCCTCGTTGTGACAACATACTTTAAAAAAATCGGGGGGAAATGAGTAAAAAAAACACTAAGACTTTAACGAAATGTCTTTTCTTATCTATCTATTGATCGTGAAGTACAAATAGGAACAAGTAAAAAAATCAAACTTCCACTGAAAAAATCTGGTACTTTTCAGTAATAAAACGTGAGAATAAATAAAACGTCGCTTTAAAACCGTGTCTGCTCAGGTGACATGAAGGGTTTAAAATTAAGTTTGCGAAATGTATCTGTACACCAAAGCACTTACCTTCATACAGAAAATCGAGAAATAGCTAAGATCTGACATTTGAAGATAAAAGAAAGAAGTAGTTTGACGAAATAATTAGATGAAGCTTTTTTAAGGAAAAATATTGTTCTCGTTTTCAAAATTCCTATTAAATCTAATTTACTCTAATGAAATCATGAAAAGGACAAAAAGTTGAAATCAAATTTTAAACAGTGTAAAAGCTTCGTGTGTATAATTAAATAGTGAAAGAAATAAGCTTCCTTCTGTGACTGTCCAGAAACTTTTTTTTATTAAATTCTAACCTGCAGTACATAAATGCACTTATAGTTGCGTGTATATACAAGTATTTGAGTGTTCTTGCAAAATTTATTAATTTATATTTCATTTCTCATATTTTCAAAGTTCCCCCCAGTACAAGAATCTTATTATATTTACGAAAGCATGAAGAGAACTTTTTAAGTTACAAGAGAAAAAAAATTGAATCATTAGCTTTTATAAAGCAATGAATAAATTTTTTAAAAATTGCATCGAAATTGATTATTGGGGGTAATATTTTAGCAAGGATTACATAAAAGATTTTTATGCAACGGCTAATCAATAACTTACCCGGGAAGATTGGAACAATGCAAAGTAGCAGTATTAAATTGATGAAAAAATGTGAAATAAAATACACATAAGTTAATCACACAAAAAGTCAGATCAAAAATTATTTTTAGTTGCTCTTAGAAATAATATTTTTGTAAAAGGGTCATCATTATTTTAGTTTAAAGAAGTGTTTACAAGCAGAAATTAAGCAGTAGAACGAAAATTAATTTTGATTTTGAAATATTCATCATATAAAATTGGTTATTAAGTTCAATGTATTCAAGTCCACAATTATAATCTAAGAAAATAAATACAACATTATAAATTTTAAAATAATGGTCTGTAAAATAAAGAGAAAATTTTAAATGGTTATAATTTCGGATCAAAGCACTGTAGAGGGGTGAGATATTCGTCAAATTAAATCAAAATTCTCCAAGTTTCTAACTTGATCAGTAGACTTTGATTTGCTTCCTTAGTTGCCGTGAAGGTGTCAAAACGATATACAGTCTTTTCCCATACACAGCTAAAAACATTAAACATGACAGACGAAACAGTTTCAGTGATCCTTTCTTTTAAATGGTCTTATGTTTTTCACGTGATGGCTTCAGTTATAGATACTAGAGGTGAATACCATCATGTGTACAATGAAGACCCCCTACGTAAAATAACATTCGCCCATAGTACGAACTCATAGGAACAGTCGATCTACCAGAGCAAACACGTCCAGGAGGTCATCAGTGTCTGATAAAACGATTAAAGCTGTACGAACAAATTTCTTGCGCAGATCGAAGAAAACCGTGCGGAAGTATTCTATTGAGCTGGACACATCTAAAAGTAATAGTTCACACATTTATCACGCAACTGTCACAAAACACAACTTTCACATGCCATTATAGAACACCAACGTGACAGTGAAAAAATGAATGTGTGGAGCGCAATTGAGACGGAATTATATTTACCCCTAAACAATAAAAGAGAACATACTTCCTGGGTACATTAGAAGGATATGTAGTATCCCAAATATAATAAAATTCCATTTTTTTTAGAAAGAACACCTCCACATATTGCCACAATTGTGCATGATTATCATAACGAAATACATCCTTAGCGATGTGTCAGACGAGAAGGAATATTTGCTTTCCGCCGGTGGGTCTCCAGATTTTACACCCATGTATTTCTATTTTTAGAGCTATATTAAAAAATATAATAGAGTTTTATTCTACTTTTATTTCTTAATTTTAATTGTATTTTATATTAATGCTAAATATTTATGTGTTGTAGTTTTCATTGAATTTAAAATTAAGTTAGAGAGCTTTTGATACTTTTTCTTTTGTTTCTTCATTTTTTGCTTGTTATATTAGGCTAAGTATTTTGTTTCATAGAGCTATAAATGATTACGAAGGCTCGATCATTTAAATATGTTTAAACAGAGTACCTCTACCTTAATCGAGAAGCAATATTTCATAGCTTTATAATCATTTTGTTAATTTTTAGATGACTTTCTTTTTCAATTATTTCTTGCTGTTTTTCTAGTAAATATTCTGCGTGTTAATCAGGGTTTTTTGCATATTTTTTCTTCGTTTTTTTTTTAAAAAATACATCTATCTTTTAAGATTTAATAAGTAATATTTTTTAGATTTCTTTTTCTGTACTTTCAACAAATTTTTGTATATGCTTAATTTTAAATTTACTTTGTTTCTCTCTTTATTCAGTAATGTATTAATAATGAATTACATTTATGTATTCAATTTATATTATCATACAATATTATAGATGCATATGCGCCTGTAATGTATGTAAATTATGTAAATTAGATCTTTTGACACGACTTCTATATTTCTTGCATTATATATTTATATATATATATATATATATATATATATATATATATATATATATATTATTGCTTTGGAATAAGTCCTAATTCATTACATCTTGAGCTGAAAGTTGGGAATTCTATATATACAAATCAATCTTTCTTTTTATTTCACCTAGTATATACTAATTCATCAGCATTAGTAACCCATTGTACGTATAAAATACGACATTATTTAATCAAAAGAAATTTGGGAAACAACATTTGGTAAGACTTAATTTCTTATACATAAGTATTTGGCATTAATTTTCAATGAATCATTTAAAGTTATAATTGTTAGGATAATATATCGATTTATTTTCTAATTAATTATTTCTCTCTAAGATTTCAGCGTATTTTAGAGAATACCTAACTTCTAAAAAAAATTTTTAATCCCCTTTCGATTGATTAATATCATTTAAATTATTTCGTACATGTTTATTTAGTCTAATATTTCTTTACTTTTAAATTAATTTATCATTTTGGATTAATGGGATTTTTAATAGTAATAAATGCATGTCAATTTAGAAAGAACATTTTAATTTAGCTACTTCTTATTTCATTTCGATTATTGTAAAGAATCTTTCTTACTTAGCATTGTTTTATATTTCAAAAAGCTTCATTTGTAGCTACATCTGCAAAAAATTTAATCATTTTTTTCGTGCATTGTATTTTCATTAACTTTAGTATAAAAGCAATCGAGCAGTGTAAATTTATATAGCATTTTATTAATGTAATTCACAAACACCTCTAAAATAATGAATGCAGAAAAGTAATTTGTAAGAAGTGGAAATATTAATTCATTAGAGCATGTATATTGGGGAGGGGAACTCAAACATGTTAATTATGTATTTTTAATTAGGATATTAAGTACGCATAATTTCTTTAATAAATATTGAATGAAATCGATGCGGTATTGATAAATGATTCAAGAATCGATTTTAACTTAGTTGTCATAAACAGCTTAAAAGATAATGATGCTCCTTTTGTGATAAATTGATGACGTTTTTCGGAATTTAACGATTTATTTCACTCGAATCTGAGTCAGAATGCAAACACAATGTGAATAGAACAATGACATGCCAATTGCAAATAGAAATATTCGAAAACGACACAATCAAAGACAGTGTTGTGTATTGCAGAAAGACTGATGAAGAAATCATTCTGCATTGTGTGTTAAGAAAAAGAAAATGATTAAAATTCTAATTTACTTTGATCAAGGACGAGAATGGGAGAGTTGTAACTGGAAATCGATATTATTATTCAACTGAATTGAAAAATCAATTCGATGCAAAAACTACGATAACAAAAAATTTTACATAATACAAAGCGATGACGCTGACTTGAGATAGGTATACTTAGTTTGACAGTAGTTTTGAAATAGTAGATTCACCCTTAAAAAGTACTCGTAGTATATAAATTTTCTAATTAAATACTTAAAACTAATGTTAGGTTGTATCTGTTTATATTTAGAATATTTCTATTTGTAGCAAATGTGATTCAAAAACAACAAAACAATTGATTTATGAACTTTTTAAGCCCAGTGAGACATTAAGAAATTAATTAAATACTGCAAACTGAATGGAAAAAATCACAGCATTATTAATGATTTTTAAAATTTGTAGCAAGTATATTAAAATAGTAATCAAATATGCAATTGTGAAAGAGAACTTAAAAGATTTCAGTTATCATTTAATAGATAATTTGCAAACGACTTCTTTTCTTCTAGTAATAGTAGCACCATCTATTTACAAGAAAAGAGAAAAAATCAGAGAAGAAAAGGAAAGGAAAAACAAGGAATCAAAAAATAAATAATTTAAACTTACATCTTACTTTCACAATGTTTTAAATTTTGTCAAACTTTTAAATAATAATTTAAAATAATATTTTTGAAAGTATCTAAATGAATATTACTCTTTTAAAATGGAGTTTTATGAATAGCAAAATTAAAATCATCTTTTTCATAATTAAAATTTCTGTATAAAAAGATTGCTCATTTTATGTAATTTTTGTATTTTTATTTTTAATTCTGCATCGGGAAAATCAATTTCATTATAGTTTTCATTTACAAAGATCAAATTTAAATAATTAAAAGAAAAAGAAAAACTAGGTTTAAAACCACTATTTTTACCACAGATGATTAGGTTATCTATATAGTAATATAAATACGAATGTGTATCATTGATGATGTCTTGTTCATATAAATGTTCATAAGGAATTCTTAAGCTATTTCCAACTGTTCTTCCTTGGGGTAATCTATTAATATATTTATAATGTTTTCCATTAATGATACATAATTTTCTTGTAATACACAAGATTAATGAGAGTATTAAATTTCTCAAACTATATAATATTCTATTTAAATTACATTGATTAAATCTTTGCATAAGTACTTCAATCATATCTCCTTTATCAATGGAGTTGAAGAAACTTACAAAATCATAATTGTAAAAAGAGACCGGGATAGCCTAGTGGTCATGGTTGGAGACTCGGCAGACGTTATAATCATATAACGCATCGATCAATAACTCCCAAGTCTAACATTGAAAACAACATTTTTTTTGCAAAATTTTTTTTTATTCATCAACATAACACCTTTTGTTACACACCTTTTAGAGTGATACAATCGTTCCAACGCTTTTCCAAATCTTTTTTTTTTTCCCCCCATTTTTTTTTTTTTTTTTCCCGCAAGAAATCTTTTTTGTTGAGAGTAAATAGCGATAAACAGCTTTCTGAATCATCGACTCGTTGCTGTTTTTGTTCCATCGAAAGCAATCGTGGCACCCACTTGGAAAAAACCTTTTTCACTTCACTTCAAAAAACCTTTTTCCTGGTCCGATCGACTTAAAATTTTGACACGTTTCAAGCAAAGGTTAGTACTCTAGAAAGACCTGGTTACTGGTTTACTACGAGCGCCATCTCTGGGTTTGTCTCGTGAGTTATTGATCTATGTGTTATATATATATATATATATATATATATATATATAGTTATAAGTAATACTGCGATAAAAAAAATTCTCATAGTTACAAATTTAGTTTTATTTTACATAGAAAAAAAATCACAGAAACTAAGATATCTAATATATTATTGAGGAAAATCTCCCAATTTAGAAATACTTTCACTTGATTTAGTCTGTAAATTTTGCACATTAGTCATGTCTATTTGAATTGCACTAGAAAAAATTTTTAATTAAATATATTAACTTCAAAGTATGTCTTAAAAGTTGTTTTCTCAAATAAAATCTTTCTTGGTGATTACAAAAATAACAATAATGTTTCTACATACTACTAAAAGATCAGACTAGATTTTATTACTTAAATAGATTCTTTTCTCCATGTTTTTCTAGCTTACTTGTGCAAACTTTTTCTATCATTTCTTCATCAACATTTATAGTTTAATTAATATCATGCAGGAGCTGTGGCAGGTATTATTGGTAAAAGTTTTCTGTAATTTTGAACCACTGTTATGTGACATTGGAACGTTTGCTTGATTCGCCCAATTTACTCGTGAAGGTTTTGAATTTTTTCATGAAAGTTTTGAAACTTAGTTACAATCATAAAATGTGCTGATTAGTGTATTTTAAAATATCAGTGCAATATATTTTTAGGTGTAATGCTTAAAAATACAAATACTTAATCAAAAACAGCAATTCATAACTTCAAAATTTGTATCAATAATAATCTACATATTCGATTTTTGGGAACTCAAACATCATTTTCCATTCTTCATGAGTATGGGTACTATAGGTAAATGAAAAATAAATTTTATTATTACAGTCAAATTTTATGTTTTGCTGATTGAAATATATTATATTGTCGCTCCTTTTTACCTTCCTTGTGTTCTGTTCTTTGAAATAGATTTATATTATCGTCGCTTCAACTCGTCATCTGTTAAATCATGCATTGTGCACTCTATAACAATCATATCAAGCCCATAAGCTAAGAGGGACCAAATACGGTTTTAAATTAATGTAAAAAGCAAAAAAAGATTATAATCGTTTTAGGGAAATAATTTATTGTGAGAAGAACATTATAAAAGTTACAAAGATAGTAATAGAGTTACTGATCGAATCCATTATAGAAATCATCACTGACAAATGTTATGATTTGTTACGAAACCGAAAATTTTAATATGTTTTGAAGTGAATGTGTAAGTGAAAATTTTTAAATGTTTCAGAATTTTGAAATCCTTATAAAAATATTTGAAATATGTCATTATATTGGCTAGATTACTAAGTATGCTTTATTACAAGCTTGTCCAACCCGCGGGTTAGGTAGAGAATGAATGTTCTTCTCCCTCACCACCCAACAAAAAAAAATGTTAACTTACAAACTGTATGGTATTGCGTCTGAAAATATATCATTAAGAACATAACAAATATAATTTTTACATACTATTGTTGAGAAATGTTGAGATTAAGTCGTTCTTTAACAATATATAAGAGTTTTACAAAATCATTTTCAAGTAACTGTATTTATATCCATGCGAGTGGCTATTTCTCGATGTACTATATAACGCAATAACTGCCATGATTTCTACTTTAATCATGCAATAGATACGTCTTTCGTGCACATCGAGCAAGCTGGTAAGGCTTTCCGTGTGCAATTGAAAACGATCAAGCTGACATCAAAGAACAAAACTGGCACTATTTGTATTAGTGGTGATTTGGCGAATAAAATGAAGCAATTATTGACCATAATATTTCTTCCTACCTACTTTTGTTAACATAGACGTTTTCCTGTTATCTATCAAACATATAGGTACAGACAAGCCCGATTTTATACGATTTAAATATAATTTAAAGCCCAAACACACAAATAGACGTTTCTTTTAATCGCTGGAATTATACTGTGTATGTCTTACAGCTTGTCAAACACTTCCTTGGCCAGCCAGATTTCTCTTCAAGCATGTCTGGGATATGATAGAAAGGCGACTGCATCTACCAGAGAATGTTGATAACCGATAATTGGAGCAAATTTGGCAAGAAATACAGTAGAAGACCATCAGGGAGCTTTATCACTCTCTGCCACATCGTGAGGCAGCTTGCACTCTGGCTTGAAGGGGATCAACACCTTATTGAGATCATTACTTTGTAACTATATAATTAACTCTGAAGTAAATAATTCAATTTTTCTGAAATTTTTATCATTTTCTGTTCTGTACATAATTTTTCTATCCGTCAATTTTTGTCTCCATCAGACAACTAATTCTTCGTGCGACGTTTTTTATTTATTTATTTTTTTTTTTTTTTTTTTTTTTGGTATAGAGTGTAGATTTGCAAGTAACAATTTAAAACTTACTGATCCATGCCAATAGTGTTAATTGGCGTAATTTGTTGCCTCTTACACCGAAATTAATTATACATGCATATTTGTTTTAAAAAATGGACCACATTAAATAGAATTTTTCCTATACCCAAAAAATTTGTTTGTAAAGTAAAGTTTGCTTATTTTTCTCAATGATTTATTACATTTTATAGTAATAAATATTTAAATTTACAAGAAGAAAAAAATAACTTTAAAAACATTTTTACTGTTAACAAAATGTTCAATTTGATACACGTCAGCATGCATAATATTTACGAATCTAAGTTCAAATCACACGCAAATGGGCAATAACTCTTTTAAAAAGTATATTTAATTGAATTTAAGTTTGATCTCATTGTTGTTTTATATTGATAGATTTTTTCCTTTCTGTAGGATTAATAAATCTGTATCAATGATGTTAATTAAATTCATCAAAACTAGAATGAAGACTCTTGTGTATTGTATTTAATTGGCCTAAATTTAAAAATTATTTATTGAATGTAAACTTATTTACGCATCTAAATGTATTTTTTACTGATTGCTTATAATATTCTTGAATCTTTGTAATTGAAAATTTTCTCTAAAATGCAATACATACCAATACTTAAAAATACTGCTTACCAAAAAGTGTACTCTACTCATCTATAAAACAACCTTTGTTCTGAAATCAGTTAATTCGAAACAGCAATGGTATTTGTCCTTTTAAGAAAAATCGCCTCCAAATTCCTGGATCATTTCCAGTCCGTTTTGTTCTCAGAACACTAAGTCTTTTGATAATAATTGATTCTTCGATCTAACATGTAATAGGTGGTCCATGTCTTAACATACACGCTTAATGAAATGGAGATTTCAGAGCTTCGTTTCAGGGAAGTCATGCTTTTTTATCAAATAGCTATTGTACAGACCTTGTAAATGGAATTATTATTATACTTACAGAGAAAAGAGCTGTATAAATAAATGCACTGAATTATCTAAAACATCTTTGTAGCTCTTAGAATTAATGTATCAAATTCCTAGGAAATGTTAAAGTTCCATTTTAGTCTTAATAAAAGACTATCCTTTCCATTGGAATAACTTCCACGAAGTTTCACTATATTGACACTAATTATATAGAAAGGTTATTCTCGTTTATTCTCCTAATAATCAATGAACCCCCGTTTCTCCTTTAGAATATCCGATTTTATTGCTCTTGGAAGTATTTAGTAAGAGCTATATTGTCAGTTGAAAGTCAGAACAAATCTTCCATCAATAAAGACCAGCTTTACAACTGTTCTTGGAATAAAAAGGAGGGTGATTGTTCAAGCATTATATTTCAAAACTTATAAACATATATACTTGATGGAGTACTTTTCCCAGAAAAATGTCAAACAGCGTTCAATTAAATATCATCAATTTCAATGTCAAATGTAATTGAAATCAATTTTAACTAATCAATTTTAAAATGAAAAAGGATTAAGAAAAATACTTTTAAATTTTGATTGATTGTTTATCGACGTCGCACTTAGCAGCAACACGAGAGCTATTAGCGGTCAATCTCTCAATTTTGAGCCTCTGTCAAGTGATGAGTATGATACCTGAGCTCTGTTACCGTCCTCTCCAAACTTTCTCACCACCCCTCGGGAGGACTTGAAATCTCGACAGATTTAACTCGCCTCAACTCCGCCACACGGTGGGTCTTTAGTGATTCAATCAACAAATTAATGAAAACAACGCCAAACGCTAGCCCCTGACCACTAGACTACCGTGGTCACGAAGACTTTAAAAATACAAATTAATTGAATATACGAGGAAACTTCATTTTTTGGAGTTATCTAAAAATAGTTTAAAAAAATTACTTCCCATATTCAAGAATTTTATATATATATATATATATATATATATATATATATATATATATATATACCTGTGTGTCTTTAATGATTCAACTTTAATTTAAAAATGATCTCCCCTAAAAATAATTTAATTTCCTAATTTTCCCATTCTCTAATTCAAAAGTAAAGAGTTCTTTCCTATTTCCTGAATCAAATCCAAGTTATCCTTTCATTCATTAGATCACATGCTCATAAAATCTGTTGAATCAACTTTCACGTGATCATAAGTCTGTCGGAAAAAATCTCAACTGGACTGATAGACGTCATCAATATCCTTCATTATTCTCTTAGCTTATGCCACGTAAGTACCACGTGATTTGTAATCATCCCTGGAAATCATCATTATAAATTAACATTCACGATAAAAATTCGTGCTCTTATGTGTTATTTTGATGTAATTGGGACGACGGAGCTGCGTCTCTTGTCTTCGCCAATTCCATTATGATTCCAATTCCAATTCCATTATTCCTCTCAATAAAAGGAATAAACAATCTTGCACGATAAAAGATCACGGGCTCATAAAATCTGCAGAATTGGTTTTCCCATAGTCGTCAGAAATAATCCCTTGTCAGAAATAATCCCTTGAGACTAATAGGCGTCTGGAAAATTCAACGAAATTCCTTCATCTTATATCACGGGTTTTCAATGTGACCTGCAGAAGTCTCTAAGAAATCCTCATTATAAATTAACATGCACGATGGAAGCACTCTTCTGCTCTTGAATGTTGTAATAGAAAGGCGGGACTATGTCTCCAGCCATATGGATATTATTTTGCCTCTCTCTTTCAGCTAAAATGAATAAACAACAGTGAAATTTGAAATTCGCCTTATTTACTTCATTTAATTAT
>BMAW01128585.1:232890-257855 GCA_019974015.1 Nephila pilipes | reverse complement strand
AGGGTGTGTGGGATTGCTTATTGACGTCGCGTGAGGAGCAACATGAGGGAAATTAACGAAGGACTCATAATTCTGAACCTGGGTCAAGTGACGATGACCATACCTGATCTGAGACACCTTCCTCTCCATTTTTTCCACACCACCCTAATAGATGGACTTGGGACCTCGACCAGATTTAACGGCATTATTACACGAAGAGTAGTGGCATTAAGGTTCTTACTCACGACTCAACGAAAACATCACCTGCCGCGAGTCCGCGACTATGATCCCCAGGCTACCGCGGCCAAACAGTTTATTAGATCTTTATCAAATAAATAACATTAACCTTATTTAATTTAGAATTCTTAAAACTCTTCCATTTTTTCCTGCAAGATCTTAACCAAAATAACAATAAAGATTACGTTTATAAATGTGTGTACAGGAAAATGTCTCTATAACATAAATTTTTCTATATCCATTTCGATATTTTCACGAAAAAGGGTTTAAAACTAATTACTGGAGAAGAGCGGGAGACAAGAATAAATCCATGTCTAGTAAAATGTATTTTTAATTATATTTTGAGTCTCTGGATTACGAATATTGAAAATCACGGCAGCAGAAACAGTTGTTTAGAAATGATGTTTACTAACAATGACAAATTAACTATGCATTGCACAAATAATACGCTTAAAGTTCATGCTTGTACGTTTCACTAGTTAAATCATTAGTTACGACTGACGGTTAAACTATCAAAGTCTCAATTTTATATTACGCAAATAGAAAAGCTTTCAAACGTCATGATTGGATCCGAATTCAAAGTTGCTGAATTCTTGCACCGGTGAACAACATTTCATACCCGCTGATTTCTGAGTGGAATTCAAACAATTATCTACCCAGTATTAACATATACTGGTGTGTTCATTTCCGGAGCATTCTTCCGTTAAGAAAACTAAACAATGTGTCTATTGATAAAAGCTCCTAACAAGAATCACAATTGTAATATAAGTTTAATCATTTTAGTTTTAAGAGCTCTTAAACTGAATGAAACAGACATCATCCAAGTTTAATGCCGATGTCGAATCGTTTGAGATTCGGTAAAAGGTATTTTTAAAAGGTATGGAATATCCTTTTCTCCTTAATATATAGGTAATCAGTTTAATGTCAGAAAATATGATGCTTAAAAATTTGTTTCCTCATAAATATTTCAAAATAAAATGTTAATGTGTGGTAACTTTGTTCACGTGATTAGAAAAGATTTAGCTAATATCTATTTAACAGATGATATTTCATATTTCCAATTACTTTGAATGCAACTAAATAAACAGATTTAAGTTTCTTAGGTGGCAATCATAGAGTGAAAATTATAATGAAATTACTATAATTATGGTTTGACAAACTAATGCGAAAAAGCTGGCTAGAAATTCTATTTAGGAATTTTATTCACAGATTAGAATTTGAATTTTTTTGGTTGCCATATAACATACAAAAGTACTCAATATTGCTAAGTTCTATATATGTTTCAAGTTGTGAGAAAATGTATCTTTATGTTAGTCACTTTCGAAAATTAAACATAAAATATGTATTGACACTCAATTCAATATTATATCATTAGTGTTAAATGTTACACTTTTTTCTCAATGTTTTTAATCCAACACCTTTCTTCGATTTGAACAAAACCATATTTAGAGAATATTAATCCTAATTCGTTTATTTTCCTCATATCTAACATGAAAAAGACAGTCGTGGGTTCGAGTCATGATTGGACTAAAAGGCCCGCCGAATAGCGGGGCTGATACATATTAAATCTCTCGAGATTCCAAGTCCTCTCGTTGCAGAGGTGTGGAAGTTTAGAGAGGGAGGTGCCAACATAGAAAGCCTCCTCGTCCTTTGACCTAGGTTCAGAATTACGAAATTCGTTGCCAATAGCCCTCTTATTGCTTCTAAGCGTAACGTTATTAAAACGATCAATCAAGCAATCAAAAACTTGAAAAATATCAAAAAATGTTTTAAATGCTGAATTTTTTTGCCCAGTTGAGAGAAATTAATTGGCATATTTCATACTTAGTTTTACTTTTAGAATAATAATCTCTCGCTATTATAGAACTCCTAAAAGTTTGATTTTGTGAGGTTTTTAAGCATGTGTGATAACTGTTATGTAGTTATACTCTGTATTATTTTTTTTCCAACAGAGGATCCATAGCTACATTAAGATTATAAATAATTAGGTTTATAATAATTTGTTCTTATTATTTTCATTTCAAATTGCAAATTAATTATTTCATTTATAAGAAATGAAGTTTACCATTATAACACCATTACTTCAAAATAATGAAGTCTTGTATCTATTCTTGTGACGTAAGCATTTTAAAATAATAATAAAATCTTCTAAGAAAAATGAAACAGCTCATTGTTACTCAGTCATTGTTGTTCAGTTATTTACAGTTTATTACTGCACAAGACTCCTCTTATTATCTTAAAAATATCGGACTACAATGAAGAAAGCGGAAATTATGCTAGTAGCAATAATACTTCCCATTTGTAAATTATTCTCTGATTTATGACCCTTTATTATAAAAGAAAAAATGTACTTAATTTTAATTACATATGAATGGTAATAATTATATTATTTTTATTTATTTATTGATGAAAAAATTTCTTATATGCCATCGTGTAAATTAAAGATGCTCTATTTTGACTTAGAAAAGTTTTACTTTTTCAACATATTTCTATCAATAAAAAAGCCATAATTTTTATATAAGAACTTTCTATTTTTTAGAACCATTCTTTAGTTCTATGACTTCCAAGAACCAAACTTCGATTTTAACAAGATACGGGTCTTGAACCCCATTGATTCATTTTTTTGTTAAGAAAAAGATAAACAATTTACTTCTAAGAATTGTCCAATAAAACTCAAAAATATCTTTGTTGGTATTAGACTCAAATGGTAAAGTTCTTGTAAAGTAAATCAAGATGTATTTACTCACAAATTTCCTAAAATTCATTTATTTTTATATTTTGCACAAATTCCTCCAAAATTTACGGTTAAGAAATACCTCCGTAAATCTCTAACGATTTCTAAATCTCGCTCATAACTTGATAGTTTCATCCTTTCCCATAAGGGAAGAAAGAAACGAGTCAATTACTGTTGTTTATCCTTAAAATAGGCTTGTCTTCTTAAGGAAAAGGGAGGGGGAAAGTCTCTGATCGAAAATCGATGACGTTTTTATTTTATTTCCTCCTGGGTAGAAAAAGGTCGGATGCGAAATCATCAAACCACGGCTATTAGGGTCAGACCCTTCGCGACATCAACAGTCTCTATGGGACGTTAGATACTGATGGACAGCTTGGCTTAGAGATATATTTAGAGGCCAGATTTATTATATATTTTCTCTATAAATAGTAAAGAAACTGATTATTAAAAATTGTATTTCATAATTTATTTATATATTATTACAAAAATGAATAATAATTGTGATGAAAATCAAAATTATTATTGTTATAGGAAATATTTTTAAATATTAGTGCGTTTAGACGCAAAAAACAATTGCTACCATAAGAGAAATTAAGGCATGAAATTCACTTCTAAGCAAACACAAAAAGATTATATTGTTTTTAATGTATTAAATAATATTGAAATGAGACGGACAGAGAAATTTATGAAAGTTCGAAATTTTTATTTTTATAATATGAAAAAAAATTAACATTAATGAAGATAACAGTAATAATTCATGTTTTTCCTCCACAAAAATGTTAAGTGTCTTACAGATAATTCACGACAAGGAAACTTATGAGGCATTCGTTACCGTAAGAGAAGTTAATGTATGAAAAATTTCTTCTGAATAAATACAAAAATATTACATTCTTTTTTATACATCTAAAGGTATTGAAATTAGAAGGATGGATGAGTTCATGGGATGTTTAGGAAATTAGTAATTTTTTTTCTTTCTGAATACAAAAAAATAGCACTTAAGTCAGAAATCAGTAAATTATACGTATTATTCGTCCTCAAAAATAGTAAATGTTTAATAGAAAATTCAAGATGAAAAAAAAAATTGCGATTATTCTCTGAATTAAATAAAATGTTTTATTGCAATATTCATCAAAACTTTTTCTGAAGCTGAAAAATTTTATTAAGTAATTGGCAAAGACAGAAATTCTTTATTATTTTCCAAATTATATTCGAAATGTTAAAAATATTTTGAAAAATAAAAAACAAATACGTTTTTCGTTATTTTGAACTTACAGATGCGTTTTATACATTACTTAGATATTATTTATTTTATGGTTGAATTTTGTATCAATATTACAGTATACACAGTTCATAAAATATATCTTATTATTTATATTTATTTTCCAACTATTTACGTTAAAAGAAATGCATCTCATTTTTTCACCGAGAAATAAGAATAATTATTAAAAATACATCGTTTGTGACTCTAACATTACAATGTTTTGAAGAAAGAAAATTAGCAATTGGCAAAAAATTATTAATTTTTTATTAAGTATCTAGTTATATATGGAGTAAATGATAAAATTTTCTGAACATAAAGCTGTCGTGTTTAGCCCTTCACTAATTTCTGAAATTAAAAAACTCCATTCTTGTCCTGTTTAAATAAAGACATTTATATTTCATTTACCTTAATAACCTTACAAAGAACAAATAATAAAAGCATCAAATAATTAATTTTTGTAAAAGTTCACTTGCTTTTGAAATTTTAAAATTCATACATTTGAATATTTCACCCAGATTTTGAAAAGTACTTAGAAATAGAAAAAGAAAGTATCAAAAGTTAATTCATATTCCTTGTGAATCACAGAAAAAAGATAAATATTATCTTTATCACCATATGCTTCTAGTTTACAATTTCCCAGAAAATCCCTTAAAATTAAATGAATAGCATTTTTATTCAACAGCTCCTTTATATTGAATTTGTTTTTCAAGAATCTATGAGAAGTTCTTAAAATCCTTGAAAGCTCTTAAGTAGATAGATATTTCATTTTTATGAATCTTTTTCACTCTAACTTCCTTTTTTCCTTCTTTAATTCTATCCCTTACTTGAGAAAAACTTTCTGAAAAGATCCGTTACATTTTAATAAAACTCTAGTATATCATGATGAAGATGTTTATACAAAGTAAATATTTTGCAATGAAAAGAGAAGATTTATTTCTTCTCAAAAATTAAGATACAGAAAATTGTATCGAAATGTAATAAATTCAGTTTCTTTTTATACTTTTCACACATGTTATAGAAGAAAATATTAGAAAGACACGGAAAAATTTGAAAATTCTATCAATCCTCTTATATTTTTTTAACCCGAAAAATAGTAATACTACGTACGTTATTGTTAATCTTTTAATAAGTTAATACAAAGGTAACTGGAATAATTCCAATACGGAATAAAGATATCTATTGTTATTTGACTTGAATGTTCGTACATGTACTAGCAAAAATTCATCAAACACAAAAAACAAATATAACATTAATCTCAAATTTATAAAACAGTTACACATTGTATTATTTTTATGATATAAAGGGACACTTGTTTTCTTATCGTACAAATTATATCAATTTCTACGTATGAAAATTTCGACTGAAAAACTTGACTGATCAAATTATAAAACGTTAAGAATGTCCTAACATACTTTGAACTCTAAAATTTTGAAAATTCTACAAGTATTTGAAATCAGAATCGAAATCGAAATTTTAATAATTAAAAAAATTATTAAAATTGTGGGAAAAGTTATTTGAGTAAGACTCTATAATTTTAAATTATTGAATGAAGACAAGGTAACAAAAATCCTTTTTACTTAAGATTTTAACTTCTTATTTAGTTTCCCCCTAAAAAGTAGTTTGAATATTCTTATCTAAAAAGAAGGCATTCCCTTAAGTTTAAAATTTTATACTTAGACATACATTTTTTTATGAGAAACGTACTGTTATTGCATTGGAATTCAAAATATTATGTTAAGAATAATACCGATGAAAATTATGATACTGAATAATGATAAAATATATGAATAAAACAACCAATACTTCTTATTGTTTTCTTTATAGTTTATATAAATTTCAAGAATTCTAAAACTAATTTTATTCCATTATAATGATATTTCAATATGAATTTTTTTTTTCAATTGGAAATGTTTATAATATGTATTTGTTAAAATCATATCAATACAATCCCAATCGAACAGAACGTTACACTTATTTTTAGTAAGCTTCTTTACATTTATTTTTAAAATCAGTTTTTTTTTTTTTTTTTTTTTTTTTTTTTTCCAAATATTTGAGTAAATGAAGCTTATTTCTAAAACAATGTGATTTGACTCGCCATAATCGTTCAGAAAATTACTATTCAAACAAATAAGTAATGGAAACTAAACAAATAACATCCATTTTTTAAATTGCACAGCTCCATATTTTAATCCGAATTATAGCTTTAAAATTGTTTAGAGATTTTATGATTAATAGGGGCTTTGCAAATAAAAGAGTTTTTCCGTGATGAAAGAAATGCTCTCGCTTTATTTCAAATTACACCAATTTTTGACCACATACAAAAATATTCAATTCCTCCTCCCCTAATCACTATATTTCTTCTTTAAAATGATCACTAGAATAATTCAGTAAAAATTGTTTGTTGCATTAAAGGTTTTCTTCGGTTGAACGAGAAACACAATTTACTGTGTTGACAGGATGAGTTTGAAGCAGAAAACAATGAATGTGCTTACTTTAATCGTTATTCTAAAAAAGTTTTGAATTCAATTATTAGTTAAGCCTTCTGGAATAAAAGCTATGCACAACCTTTTTTAAAAAGAATCTAAACAAACCAAGAAAGTTGAGCCGTGGACAATTAAATTTACTCGTCCATTTCTTGAAGTGAGACACTTGGGTACTTCAAACGAGAGTAAACAGTACCCCCAATGTACTTAATTGACTTTGGAAGACGCTCCTTTTAAATGAATAAAAAGTAAGGAACTGTCTTTATAAAGGCAAAGGCAGTCAATTAACAAAATAAACGCTAAAGTACTTTAAGTTTTTCAAAAAACAGAGTTTACTTCATTTCCAAAATAAATCTCCTTATTCATTAATTATGGTTCGTTGCTTTCAACACTGAGAAAATATAAAAATGCCAGAAACTTATCTTCTGAATTAATATCAATTTTCTTTCTTCTTATATATTTTATGACTTTGATTTTTATAAGGAAAAATGGCACCAATTTGAAAATAAAATGAATTCACTTTATTTATGTTTCTCTAGTGAAAAGAACAAATAGAATAAATCAAAGATATTTTGCTATTCATGTAAAGAACAATAAGTTATATTTCTAAAGAACTTTAAGAGAAATAGATAAAACTTGACATTTATTAAGTAATTAAAGGCAGTTCGGGTAAGATTTCAGAATATTACCAGCAGGTTAAAGCATAAATGGATTAAAGCAGGGTTATGGATTGCAGCATAAAGTTAAAGCAGATTTATGGATTGAGTTCCTTTTAAGCCACATGTAACAACAACAACAACAACAGTTAAAGCAGAAATTTCAATAAAAGGAAGTAAAAAAGTGTTCGAATTTAGTGTCATAAATTACGACATATTTGTTTCTCTCATTTAATAAACTTTGATGGTGTACGTCTAACTTAATATACTGGTGATAACATTTGTCTATGTTTCTCTATTAAAAAAAGCCCTAAATTAGTGGGGAAATTAAACTCCTTTGAATTATGAATTACAACCTCTATATGTTTGAAAAGTATAATGTTCAAGACAAACCTAGCTTTTTAACAAATGAACCAGGTGCTGAGAAATGCACTGGCTATATTGAGCAAGAAATAGTAATTAAATGATTTCGCAAATAACAAAGAAAACAATTATTGTTCTTTATTGAATATTTTAGTATAATGAAAAGGCATTTTAAATCCCTTTCTTAATTCATTGAAATCTTCCTCCATATTTTTTATTACCTCATGAAAAACCGCATTATTTATAAATTGAATGGGAAAATTTCACAATGAAGTAAATCATTTATAAATAATTTTCTCTTTGCACCGTTATAAAAATTATCAATTATTATCATTTTACACATCAGAATCATTACTTGATTTTGATAACTAAGCAGCGTATTCGAAGTAATTCCAGCAAAGAGCAGAGAAATTAATTCGAACTTTTTTTAATATTCGATATAATTGAATTTTTTACAATTTTTGTTTTGTATTGTTTATTAGTAATTGTAATCAATATTTTATTACAATGGACTACAAAATAAACTCTCCAGTAGAAATGTAGATATTGAACATCTGCAAGACTTTTTATTATCGCTGTTAATTATCCGAAATATATGTTCTTTCTCAGACAATTTTCAGACTTAATCTTACCATATCTGGAGTCACTATCGTATCAATAAAAAGGCGTATTAATTCATTTGATGAATTATTCTTCTTTATTTTGTGATGGGCATCACTTAGTAAGAAATTATTGATTAATAAGAGTAGTGCATCTAATTTTGTGAGTAATATCAGAAAGGGAAGAATTTTTCTTTTTCGCAACCCTGAAATGACATAAGAATTAAATAAAAAGAAACTGCAAGAAACCAGAAAATAATTGGAAAAAAAATGAAACCATTTATAAAATATTTTCCCATACACACATAAATTATTTATAATATGTCCGTCTTAAAAATATTTTTGAAATGATTTAGGGTTATTTTATATTCTTAATATTTCTGATTCCTGTATAGAGTATCAAATTGCAGAAGGATAAATCATATAAACGTCTACTTAAAATGTAAAACCTCCTATCATAATATTGCCTCTGTATAGTTATGAGCAGAAATCTTAAGTATCCTATAAATTTATGAATTGTATGAGATATTCTGAGCCCCATTTATTACTGACATTTACCAAAAAGTATTTCAAGCATTATTTAAAGTCATATTATACTTTTAATATTCGATCACATAGTCTAAATATATTTCGTTAAATGATAAAATAAAGATTTTGCAGAGATAATATAATGTTCTGAGTCCTCCTGAATTACTTTTAAATTTAAGTTTGGTTATTGACAACATTTTAATATTGGTCTTCTTTCGATCAATGTCAAAATATTATTTAAAAAAACTAGTTTAATTGTAACATACAATACTTGTATTTTAAAGAATTTTGAGTATTTGTGCATGGTTATTCTTCAATTTTATACTGTATAAACGAAACGTTTGTGAATAATGCATGAATTTACATTACTTATTTACCGTAACGTAAAATTATACAACAGGCAAATATTGATTTCAGTATTAAATATTAAAAGTTAAGTAAACGTTTATATTATATTAAAACACAAACTTCCTCCGAATAACTTAAATCATTTGCTTCTGACATGCATCACTACAGTTCATATTTCGAGTGGTGAAATCATGTGTTTAAACGAATGAAACGGAAAAAGCTTATACATATTTTTTTTACACGACTACTTAATAATAACACTACCCCTCTTATAATTTTAAAAGATATAAATTTAAAATTTATTCTAATACCTACAGATTTTTCTGAAAACCACATCACTCTGTAATCAATCATTACACTTCCATTTTCTTTTTTTGAATCACCACGATGATAGATGGTTTCAGTGTGTTGTAAGCATGCCAGAGTATACAAAGTTTGAACCAATAAAGCTCGTATCGTAATCCATAATAAAGCACAAACGTCTGCATTGTCTTTGAAATACTAATTATATATCACCCATTCAGGAAGCTGAGAGTTTTTGAAAGGAAGAAGATAGTTGGAGGTTCCTTAGGTTTGTAGTCGTATGACCATATTTGGCTAAGCTGCGCCCAAGACTTGTTAATTCACGAAAAAAGTTCATCTATGATCTATACGAAACTAAAAATGTAGGAAAGCGAAGAAAAAAGTAGATCACGAACAAAGAAAAGGTCTGAAAACAGAAAAAACCCCGAGATGCGTCATCTGTATTTACCATTAACAGCTAATCCAAACACTGCTTACCAAAAACATCTTACTTTTCTCTCATATGAAAGAAAATAAATGTTACTTGGTCAACTCAGGATCGTATCTACCGTTCTTTCATGAAGAAGGTTAGTTTAGAGAGGTAGATATGGAAGAAATGGTACCACAAGTATCGTCATGCAATAGCGATACTTGCTTGCCTAAAAAGGACGATTTATCATTTGCTTTTGAAATCAATCACAGACTGATATCAAAAACTTAATGTGTAGTTTTAAAATCAATGTTAATTTTAATATATAAAATAAAATCGATCAAATTTTCAGTTTAATGTCGATAGATCTAACAAATGAAAAATTTCCTTTTAAAAATATAATTTTAATATCTCGGTAGATTCTTCTTCTCTCCTTTTGAATTATTTTGAAAGTATGTAGCTTTCAAGACCTTTTTAAGCCTTTTCAACTACAGATGTAAAGTCACGAACAATTTATATTAATATACAGAAGAAAATTAGTTCAAGGGCTTAAAGGTACGTCATCTGACTTTAGAACAAAAAATATTTTTATCTTCTTTTCAGCACTTACATATGTCCACTAAAAACACTGATATACAAAAATTATTTAACTGTTTTCTACAAAAATTATATAGGTAAGCTAGTTGTCCTTTTCTACTATAAAATAGAGATGTCTAATTTCAGCTAATAATAAGCATGTGTGGATGGATTAGGCATCAAAATATCAGAATTTCATTCAAAAAGTATTCAACAAAGAATATGTATTTCTAAAAACTGAACTCATTGCACAGAATAAATATCAAATCACCAAATATAAGTATGACAAATATGTCTGTTAAAATTAATGTTTAGTTCTATCTAAGTTTGCATAAAAAATGCTTCGCTTTTGATCACAGTATGATTATCAAAGAAAACTAGGAAAGTAACCCAGTTTATATTAGGAATAGAAATATTGTATAGTAAATGATCAAAATAAATGGAAAAGTTCAAACCAATGAAAGGAAAAATATCCATTGGCGAAATATTCTAACCATTTTTATTGTATGTTGATTTGAGTTTAGACTTAAAAAAATATCCCGAAAAAATTTTAAAATACAAATAAATTACGGCAAAACTGTTATTGCTATTATTTGGGTAAGAGCCATTTATTCCGTAAATGGAGCAAAAAGAAAAATTATGACAATCAAAGAAATATTGTTTCCATATATGATGATCTTTATAAAATTTGACTTTTAATATTGTTATGTCTGCTTTCGAAAATGATTTTAAAGAAATATAACTCTTTATTTGGTATAAAATTATTCACATTTACTTGTAATTTTAGGCAAATGGATTTTCAGTAGGGCTATAATTGTGTGGTTCCTTCTACTCTCCTCCCCCCTCTCCTTGGCTACTTTGACATGACATGAAATTCCATTTTTGAATTGTCATTTTATTATATTATAATTAAATATAAGGAAAATATAAGGATCAATAAATCTATCAGTTAGTAAAATATTTATAAACCCCTCCACGCACTTTAAGAAATATTTATAATAAAAATTGAATTCGCCTTTTTTAAAGTTGGTCTTCAAAAGGTCAAAACACACTATTTCATACATCTTAAAAATTTTACGAATGTATAAAAAATAAACATAGTATGAAATAGTTCAAAATACCTAAAAGAGGAATCTGATCTTGAGAGCGACTACGTTTCAATTGTTCTATAGCAATTTTTTATATACTTCGCACTCAGAAGCAACACAAGAATTATTGGTGACGGACCTCGTAATTCTGAACCTCGAGCAAGTGACGAGGAGGGAACCTGAATTGGCACCCCCCTCTCCAAACTTTCACACTACTACAACGGGAGGACTTGGAGTTTCGAGAGATTTAACGTATATCAGCTCCTCTACACGGCGTGCCATTTACTCCAATGAGGACTCGAACCCGTGACTCTTTTTCATGTTATATATGAGGGAATTAAACAATTTAGGATTAATCCCCTCTAAATATGGTTTTGTTCAAATTGAAGAAAAGTGTTGGGTTAAAAACACATTGAGAAAAAAGTGTAACATTTAACACTAATGATACATTGTTATATTATTGAGTTGAGTGTCAATGTATATTTTGTATTTAATTTTCAAATGTGACTAACATGAAGTATAAATTTTCTCACAAGATGAAAAATACATAGTACTTAGCAATAGTGAGTAATTTTGTATTTTATATGGTAACGAATAAAATTCCAATTCTAATCTATGAATTAAATTCTTAAGCAGAACTTGTAACCAATTCTCTTTTATTAAGTTGTCAAACTATAATTAAAGTAATTTTATTATAATCTTCACTCTGTGATTACCACCTAAACAACTTAAATCTGTTTAGTTGCATTCAAAGGAATTGGAATCATGAAATGTCGTCTAACAAATAGATATCCGCTAAATCCTTTCTAGTACCACGAGCAAAATTACACATTAACATTTGATTGTGAAACATTAATGGGAAAACTAATTTTTAACCGTCGCAGTTCCTGTCTATTAACATCAAACTGAATAACCTATATAAGGGAGAGAAAAGAAAATATCATCTCTTTTAAAAATACTTTTTACCGAGTCTCAAACGATCTGGTGTTAAACTTCGATGGTGTCTGTTTCATTCTGTTTAAGAGCTCTTAAAACTAAAATGATTAAACTTAAATAACAATTGTGATTCTTGTTAGGAACTTTTATCAATAGACACATTGTTTAGTTTTCTTAACGGAAGAATGCTCCGGAAATGAACACACCAGTATATGTTAATACTGGGTAGATAATTGTTTGAATTCCACTCAGAAATCAGTGGGTATGAAATGTTGTTCATCGGTGCAAGAATTTAGGAACTTTGAATTCGGATCCAGTCATGACGTTTGAAAGCTTTTCTATTTGCGTAATATAAAATTGAGACTTTGATAGTTTAACCGTCAGTCGTAACTAGTGATTTAACTAGTGAAACGTACAAGCATGAACTGTAAACGTATTATTTGTGCAAGGCATAGTTAATTTATCATTGTTAGTAAACATCATATCTAAACAACTGTTTCTGCTGCCGTGATTTTTGAATATTCGTTATCCAGAGACTTAAAATTTAACTAAAAATGCATTTTATTAGACATTGATTTATCCATGTATCACGCCATCCTCCAATAATTAGTTTCAAACAATCTTTCGTGAAAACATCAAAATGTATATTGAAAAAATTTATAATATAGAGACATGTTCCTGTTCACACATTTATAAAAGTAATTTTTATTGTTGTTTGTTTGTTAAGATCTTAACGGATAAAATGGAAAAGTTTTAAAAATTCTAAATTAAATAAGGTTAATTTGATTTATTTGATAATGATCTAATGAATTGTTGTGGCAGCGGTAGACTAGTGGTCAATGTTCCGGACTCGAGGCTGGCTGGCTTTCGTCGAATCAGAAGTAAGAATTCTGTTGCCCGTTAAATCTGGCCGAGGTCCCAAGTCCTTCCTTTGGAGTCAAGTGGAAATATGTAAAGGAGGGTATCACATCAGTAGTAATCCTCGTCACTTGACCGAGGCTCAGAATTACGATGTCCTTCGCCGATTGCTCTCTTGTTGCTCCTCAGAGCAACGTTAATAAACAATTACACACACACTCATCAATTCCATGAATATACTAATTTTATGCTTTCTTTTACTAAAATTTACAGATAACTCATATGTATATTTGTTGGTAAGAACATAAAACAAACACATTAAAAATAACTATCATACGGAAAGTAATTTATCAATAATAGAATTACAATTTAGGCATGAAATTCATAGAGTTCAAGTGGGGTTATTTTACAAGGCAGATTTTCAAGTGGGATTATTTTATGAGCTGGTGGTAATTAATACGAGACCCAAAATAAATTTAAAGAAAGCTTAGTCGCAAAACAATATTAACAAGAACTAAATGGAGAAATTTTCAGATACCAGCTGAAGAAATTCATAAATTATTTTTTGAGGGAAAAAAATGAATTCTTTAACTTATTAAATACTTATAGAGTCTTCGATTTAATGCACCTGCCTTTTCAAAACATTTTGAATTGGTAATTTGTTCTTCGCTTTATAAACATTAACAGTGTGATATCATACATACATTAATTTGTAGTTACTAAAATTATTAACATAAATAAAAAAAAATATCTTGATTTTTGTATATAGATTTTGTATCTTAATAAATAAGAATTTGTATGTTATTTTATAGCAATAAGAATTAAGCAAAATTGTTACTGTTTTTTCTTTTCTTTCAAAACTATGGTAGCCACATGATTATTATTTTTCCCCTCTGTGTATTTTTAATCATCTTTTTGCAACAAAGAGTTACCTAGCTATTACATTAACATAGTAATAGTTTATAAAAGTATTTAGTTTTATATTGGATTTATTTTAATACAGTTATTGCTGAAATTATATTTATTTGCATTATTAATATATCTCTCCAATACTATTTAATTGTATTTAACACGGAATGCCTAATGTATGAGATGTTCAATCTGATGTGATAAATGAAATATGTAGATATATTTCATTAGTTTAATTACATGCTGTTCGTTTTTATATATTATTTACAATATATAACATAATAATAAACTCATTTGATAATAAGAATGAAATATAAGTTTATTTATACCTTGACTTCCAAAAATTAATAGATAAAATATAACCACTTTTTATTTACATTGTGTATTGTTATATTAATGAACTTAACCGCATTATTAATTAATGTCAAAAAAGAACAATTTTTTATAATTTATAATTCAATGAAAATGTGGCATATTGTCTTATTCCCGAAAATTCTTCAATTGACCCACATTGAAAACAAAACATTATTTCAACCTTAGTCGGGATATGTGGATCTAATCACTCATCAAATTCAGAGTATTAAGCACTGCATTTCAGTAAGAATTCCTTTTCCTTTAGGAAGTCTTTTAATTAATCTATCGTAGCTAACAGTGAATGTGAAATGAGACTTTCCATTCAAGTACCCATACATTATCTCAAAATAACAAACGAAGATACCTAACAACTGAAAATTTCAAGTTAAGTGTGGCTGGAATTTAATGAGATTTGGCTTCAACAAACGAATTGATTTTAAGACCGCTACCAAAGTCTCTTCTGACTAGCTTTGAGAATTTAAGAATAAACCTTTCTTAAGTCTCCTTAAATTGACCAATGTATGCAATGGTTTGAATTTTAAGAATCATTAACGAAGTTTAAGCGCTGCGAATGCTTCGAATATCGTCAATAGTCTGAAAAGATTAGACTCAAGAATGTGTATTTAGTCTGATATTTGATTAAACAGGCAGATTGCTTAGTTTAGAAACAAAGTGATATAAACAAAGATTTGCGTAAACAATTGTTTTCGGCAGTGTTTCATTTTAACATCAATTAAATCAGAGTCATTATTTGCATGTCTCTATTAAAAAAAGATAAAATTAATACTTTTTACTATGTTAGACATAATTCTAGAGTGTTCAACAAGAACTAATTTAATATTTTTAAAAGAAAAAATTTTATTTGATTTTTCTGAAAGGTTCAGTGGTCTTTTTGTGTCATTGACTGCTTATAGATCTTTGTATAATACTAAATTGTTATTTTCTTTGTAGAAAGAAAAAATAGTTCTCCCTGACAAATTTATCAAGCAATCAATTGCTATTAGAAACCTTCTTTTAACAATGATTTTATTTTTTTCCTCAGTTATTTTAAAGTAAAAAATCACAAATTTTTTTAAACCATCCCTTCTTTTTATACCCTTCTTTCTTTAAACTTAAAATAACTTCTTGTACTGCTAGACTGCTACTTTTTTTTCCTTCTAATAAAACTTTACATACAAATATATTTTATAACATAAATAATGATAAAAATTAAGTAAGAAATAATTGTCTACTTTTTTTAAAATATAATTACTATTAAGCTAAAATATTTATTTTTAAATATTATTATAAAATGCTGAAATAAATTATTAACAGCAGAAGCGCTAAGAAAAATATTATATAGTAGGAAAAAGACATATTAAAAATTATATATGGAATATAAATATGTTTACAAATTTACCTATCAATTCATATTTGCAAAGCTGGTTATACATTAATTGCCTTTAATATTGAATTTTTCAAATGGGTACAGTTTTTTTTTCCACATACACAGTTTTCATATCTGTCAAAGATAATCTATTTTATTTCATTTTCCTTTGAGAATCCTTCTTAAATAAAGGACACTTTCCAGCTGAGTGAAGGGGCTTGCATTTTTCAAGGGGAAACTGCTGATAATTTAATAACGTTACAATAGTGAGAGAAAACCTCTACATAATTCAATTAAATAAAAATTAAAGAAGCAGTTACTTATCTATCGTTCATTACCACTATATCTTAATCCATACTGGTTTCAAGTTAAAAGTTGTTGTTTTTTAATTTACATTAACTGAAAATTAAATTATATTAAATATATTGTATATACAAAAAAACTGTATATACAGAAATCCAAACAAATATTTGTCAATATTTTATTGTTTATTTGATCGAATTGATTATTTCAAGTAGTTCTAATTTTTTTTCTCGGGTTATATGATTATTTTTAATATGACGATGTTTCAATCTCTTCCTGTATCTTATTATGATATGCATACTCGTATAAACTCCTTATGGTAATGAAATGTGAAATTCAAAAAGCTCAAAGTTCCTTCTCCCCACAATCACATCCTAATGCCAGGAGTTTGGTGACAAAATGATTGGAAAGAATACAAATTTACCAAGAAGAATTTCACTTGATGCTCTAACAACATTTGTTGATAATATCCGAATCGGAAATTTTAAAAATATTTATGAAGTCTTCCTGGATTCCACTAGAAAAATTGAAGAATAGTTAAAAAGCAACAAAGGAATAGCTTTTGCAACTTAACCTTTCAGCAAGATTCCACAATTTAAAACACTTACAGTTCTTATCTTTCCTAAATGATAATTATTAACTTTGCTTATGTAAAAACTTTTGATTTAATCAACAAATCAGGAAATTTTGTTATCTTCATTATTTTAATATTTTACTTAAATAGAATGAGGTATTTATTTTTTTTCTATCACATTCACACGCTATCCTACATTTTTCGGATTATCACACACATTAAACCAATAGGAATACTCAAATTTTATTTTAAAATATTATTGTTAAAAATTTAGGTATTTAAAGATGGGTTAATGAAACAAGCAGAGAAGTATACATTATAAATACATTCATTCTCTCCAGACACATTATTTTATAAAAATTAGTAGTTCTATTCATACGAGCTGGATCATTTCTAACATTCAATCAGAGCTGGATCGTTTCTAAAAGTCAAATGACTATTGTAACAGTACTTAAGAAAATCTGTCTACAACATTTTATGCTATTAAGAACTGATTTTTCCTAATAATAAGAAATAAGTTCTTAAGAAGAATTCATTTTGTAAATCATCTGTAATTACCAAAAATATCACTCTGAGATAAACTTGCTTTAATTTACCGATTGTTCTCTGTGATGGGAAGGCAATCGTTTACATGTGTTTTAATATCGCCTTCAATCACCTCGATAAATCATAAAGTGAGCTAATGATTATTCAGAATCGCTTTGAAAAAATTTTGGAATCTTAAGCATTTTCATCGCATTCTTTTATAAACTGAAATCATTAAGATTATTTTAACATAGAACATTATCTGTGCAACCAACGTATTCCTATATATATATATATATATATATATATATATATATATATATATATATGTATATATATGAATTCTGGTATGTTTGAATGCTGTTAATAAGACCATTTGTTTGATTTTTTTTTTTTTAATATTCTGTTTATATTCTTTCTCATTCTTTCTTGCATTTTAAAGAAATTCATTCTTATTGCCTAGAAAACTGCTTCGGAGGTGGGTTGGCATAGATAAACTTGTTTAAACCCACTATTCAGTCCCAAATCTGTACATGCAAGCTTATTTTGCTAGTTACCCATTTTTCTATTATTTTATAAATAGTCTCTTAGCTTTGCTTTGTTTATAATATTCTTTGTTGTTTAACTGTTCTGCTCTCTGTTGATTTTATTTTGTTTTGATTGTGATTTGTATATATTTTTATCGTATACATACACACAACTGTGAATGTATGTGTGGGGGGTGGGGTGGGGGTGAGAGAGAGAGTCCCGAATAGATACAAATCAGATATCTTTTTCAAATTTGAGCTAATTTTAATTGTTGTTCAGGCAATATTTGCATATTGGCATTTCTACCACAAAATACAGAGCATTTCCAAGTGATGTTTTGTTACAATGGAGAAAATATGTGAAGCTGATTGAAAGCGAAATAAAACATTGTTGTTTTTCTTGTTGTTTCTTTAAATTATGGGGTTTGCACAATATTTATATCTTTAAGGCTACCATACTGTATTCAGTTTCTAATTAGGATTCTTGATTTTCCACCCCTTATCCCTTCCACCCTTTATCCCCCTTGATTTTCCCCTTATTTAAGGTAGGAAATATCGGGTAGGATATTACAGCCCTTTCCGGTATTCCCGGAAATACATCAATTTATCCCATTTTGATGTATTTCCGTGAATCCCGTAAAGAACTGAGTTTTTTCAATGTAAAAATTAGTTATTTTATTCTACTAATTGCTCACAATAGGAATTTTTATAAATTCCAAAATTTATGCTATTTTATATACTGTGCCACGAAATATAAATAAAATTTGTAAATTATCCCTTTCTAAAATATGATTTAAGAAAATATAAACAATATATGCTTTTATCACTCAGCCTAATTCCAAGCTGTGTTATAAGCAATTCGACAGCAGATGTCCTCTCAGCATTAGCTGTTGTTGGAAGAATTTTTTTCAAAACCTAACCTAGTCTTATAATATTTGATAATTGATTTACTGTTGAGTCAAATAATTGTAATTCTTGCTTTACTCAGGGTTGTTTTTAGAGACGAAGCCGCCATCCTACAAGTTAATTTCAGAGCCACTTTCTCACAGGGTAATACACTTACTCATTTTCCAAAATTACAGTGTACTTAAAATTAAAAACTTACTTCTTTAGAGTCAAACAAAATTAAAGATAATTTTTTCGTAAGTAGAAAGTAAACGGGACTTGTACATTTAACGAATCAGTGACAAATTTAATTCATCGGTTAAATTCCGAATATAAATGAGTGCAGATTATAGACTTAATTTTTTTGAAAAAGACTTAATCTATAGTCTCGCAAGTATAAAATTTAACATAAGTCTGTTTCTTCACATCCCACCTATAAAAGATACTTATAGGAAACATAATGTGATATGCATATATTGTAAAGCAATTTCAAAAGTAAGCATTTATTATTCAATTACATTGGAGCAACATTAGCTGTTAATACTAAAATGAGGATGCCAAAAATGTTTGCGAAAATTTCAAAAAACCCAATCAATCGTGACTTCGAATACTTACTTCTTTTAGTTTAGCCTTTACTGCTATAACACGTTTTTCTTCTGGAAAAAGATACCTTCAATTCTAATTATTCTCAATTATCTCCTACTTTCATTAATATCTTCTTTTCCTTCAAGTTATATATTTTCATTCTCAACGGTGCTTTCCCATCCTCTCTTTTCTTATAATGAACATCGCACATGACCAGGTGTACAGCGTGTGCATAATATAGGTGATACACACACACAGCTCATTATTTTTCCAAATTTACCCATAATACTAAAACCATAAATAACAAACGCAACTATGTGCTTTTCAATCGTGACTTCGAATTATTTTAGTTTAGCCTTTATTGCTTTAACACGGTTTTCTGCTGAAAAAGATACACTGTACCTTTGTAATGTTTCTGTATTCCAAGGAATGCATAAATCACGGAAATCTTACGATTTGTCGGGTTCCCAGGTTCCCGGGAAAGAAAGCTTATTTGTAATTATTTTAACAATTTATTATTTTGTTTCTCTTCCTTTGCGTTTTCTCGGCAAAGCCAAAAAATATCTAATGTAGTTCTAGTTAGTATAATATAAATTAAAATATCTTTTATGAGGGCATAAATCATCAGGAAATAACTTTATTTAGATGTTGAAAAATTCATTTTGCATTGTTTGCATTAAACAAAGGTCAAGTTAAAATATAAGCATTAGAATAGCTAAAAACATCATAAATTCTGGAGAAAAACAATATCGCAATTGATATCAAAATTAAAAATTTAGGCTTTCTTTTTAAAAGTCACATTTTTTATGTTTATATGCTAATCATTTTTTCAGCTATGTTTATATGCTAATCAGTCTCTCTCACGCACACACCCGGCTCATGTGTCGCGTATATGTGAAAACATTAATCAGTTTTTATTTAAAAAAAAAGTATGAGCCTAGCACTTCTGTTTTCTAATCCAGGATATCAGAAATGTCATATTTTATAGCCAGATAACCAATTTCGAAGCGGACATTAATTTTATTTTTGAAAGTTAACTACAATAAAAGTTATAACGAATTTTGTAAGAAGTTGTTCACACATACACAAATATCCCAGGCTCTTCCCTAAAACATCAATTGAAAATTGTGTTTGTAAAATGTACATTCAAAAATCATATTCGTGAAAATTTTTATACATATTTTTTGTAAAGGAAGCTACAGGAAGTCTGAAACCTGAAATAAAATATGCGCTTAAATTTTAAAGCTCTAAAGCCCTAAATAAGACCTACTAAAGTATCAGTGTTTTTTTTATACATTTGTGGAAAATTTAGCGAACAAATTCTTGAAATAAAAGGATAAAGTAGGTTCCTGACACTATTATAACACAAAATAATCTCTTCTCGAAAATTAAAGGCAGTTTTGAAACAATTTGAAACTTCATTTATTATCCACAATTAAAGTATTTAACTTAATCATTTAAACATTTGAGTTTCAAGGGCGATCGATATTTCGCTCAATACGTTTCAAACTAAGTGACACACATTCACTTTGTGACAAAATTTTAAAAACCAAAGAAAATTGTAGTGAACTTCATTCTACAATTGAAAGAAGATAGTCGATTCTATTTTTTTTCGCTAGGTCCATTATACGAAATCAAACTAACACTTGGTCATTATTTTGGTACAGAAGGATAAGATCGGATTAGTCAATAACTAGCCACAAAAGCTACAAATTAGTCTTTCTATTAGTCTCGGTTTTCAAAGAATGTCTGTTATTCTAAGCTTTCTTATCAGACATCCTTTGTTAAAGAAATACCTCTCTTCAAGTAATGAAGAATCGAGAAAAAGAAATCGTAAAAAACTAAGTCATTTTTTTCTCAAACGTTACGAAATTCTCAATCGTCAGAACTTGGACATGATCATAGCGTGTATGTTTTTTGAATGTTTCTTAAAGAAATGCATGCTTATATTAATCTGAATTGCTATAATTAACATGTTAACACGCTTTAAACACTTTAAAGAATTAACAATTAAAATTATTAACTAAATTGTGATACATCCATATTAATACTAGATTAAAAATTGTTGATACTTAGATTTTTTCTTTTTTTTTTAACTATTTGCTTGTAATTATTAAATAAATTTATTATATGAAATTATGTTGGCATTGTAACATAATTTTTTTGTTTCCAGAGAAATAAATTTGAAACAAATGCACCATTACGAGTGAAATATTAAAAGAAATTAAATGAATATTTCGTTTGAACAGTTAATTTAAGTGTTTTTCTTAATCCTTTACGGACATGGGAATTTCAAAATGTTATAATTTATACGACTTATTAGGAAAAGAGTTCAGAGTATTATGTGTGTATATTTTAGGAAATGAATCTCAAAACTTATAAAATAATACAGTAATAAAGAATTCGTTATTATACTATTGAGTAAAAAACATATATACCAAGTTATATAAATGTACAAGTAAATTATTGAAAAATAAAGAAAAATGAAAAAATGCAAATATAATTGTAACTTTATAAGAGAAACATTATATACTATATATAAATTCTAAGAGCAAGTAAATTAAAAGAAAAATTAATATGATATCCACTAAAAGTATCAATAGAAAAAATAAAGAAATTGAAAAATTCTAACAACTCAAAACTGAAGAAAAGTAAAAGAATGGAATAAAATACAATTGATGTTGTAACAGGCTGTAGACTGTTATAAGCAGTGATTTTCCAGAATTAATGGCCAAACTGTCCCCTTCCAGAATTATATATATCCAAAATAATTGGTTTCAAAATAAATATATTTAGTTTTTTTTCATATTATGCTTGTTTAATTGTCTTTTTAATTAATACCACGTTACAGCTACGCAAAATTAGTGACTGAAAATGCAGTTTGTGCTATGGTCAATAGCGAAGGACAGCATTTTAACTTGAACTCACCCCGTTCAGACTTTTACAACCAACACCTCACCAAATGAAGAAACCTAAGTGTCCAGTAAAATTTAATGAAAGGCAGCCATTAATATATTTAAAAGACAGTGCACTGTAAAAATGGGATACATATCTACAATGCGCCACCACAGAACTATGGTCTGAAGCGAACCTATCGAGGACTCGCAATAATCACGTAAAATCTCCACTTCTCTCCTAACCATTCTAACAGCCAATAGGTAAGCTCCTTCTGTCTCCTAGAGCCAGAGGAAACTTTTTCCCCTGACCAGAAATGCAAACACGCTAACAACCTGAGTCGACGCTTCCTGATTGGACAAGCGAAATTCACCCTGTACTCACCCACCCCTCTGATCATTACTACTCTCCTTTCACCCGGATTCAACAACTGAGTCTGTTAATTTAAATTTTTACATCATAATTTTTAAAAGTTTTCACTTAATTTATTATTTTTATTTTAACTGCTTCCTAATTTAAAGATTTAAATAATTTAAAGATTCAAGTTAACTCACAAGCACCTTCTTATTTTATTTTATATTTTTAATGGAGGTAACATCCAAATTTTATCATGGCAAAATAGAAATATCAGGTTAAACTCAGGTAGGAGATTAAAACCCACGTCGGGCTAGGTGCTCCTCTAAAATTCTGTGTACTACGTACCACCTGGTTACTAAGCCCAAATGTTATTCATCAAAAAAGTACACAAATGTAAAATAAAAATTTGATGAATGTATCTTTTTAAAAATAAATAAAAACAAACACCGGTAAATAGTTTCTTACAGACTTATTGCACGTTAATTGATGAAAGTAATTGAAAGGGTGATTGGAGTGGGAGAGTGAGTGATTGTGGAGTTTAATGGTGTAAAAGCCAGATATTGCTATGCTGCTTCAAAAAAAAAGTGTAATTGTGATCCAGACTTTTGAAAAGCGAAAAAAATGTAAAAATTGATTGACAATAAGGAGGGTCAAAAATAGAGAAGGATCACTAAGGTATCCCGAACACGATATGTCATTGATAAACACCCATGTTTATCAATGACAATAAACCCGAAGGGATAGGAAAAAAGTCACTAGAGTGCCCAGGGTGAGTGACGTCCGCAGTTACCTGAAGAAGGTAAGCTCCTGAGGGCATGGGTGATTGAAAAAAGGATAATGTTCCAAAAATATAAGCGGATTAAAATAAGATAGCCATTTGACCAATATTTGAGCAATTTATTCATAGAGCACAAAAAAGTAAAATAATATCTCCCTGCAAATAATAATCCAATAATCTTTCAGTCGTTATTTGGAAAAAGAATAATATTCAGGGAATATTATCCTTTATTCCACTCACTACCTATAAGCTTGACTGGAATGTTATCTTTTTTTTTTTTTCAATCACCCATTTAATTTTTATGAGAATGAAGAAATTAAAAGGTATTACATATATACATGATATATAAAGCTTTCATTCCAAAGTACGTAAAAATCTTTAAATAATAAGTAATATAAGGGAATTGTCCAGTTTTGAAACATCAATTTTTCCTTTCACTCTGGTAAAAAAATATTTGAAAAATAATATATTTATGTGTACATAAACAAGTTACCAATTTAGTTTGAATGAATATGCTATCATTATTCATTCAAACCATTAGTTTTCGGGAGAATTTCATTTCGTTATGGAATTAGCATTTTTGAAAGTTTGAAAAAAAAAGTAAAATAAAACCATGTTTCTTAAAATCATAAAATAGTATTATAAATTGTGATCATATGTTAAATATCATTTTTTCCATAGAATAAATATTCGGATACCTTATGGACAAATGTTTTCATGAAGTATCTGAAAAAATGAAATGAGTGATCTTCAAACAGATGTTTAGACTAATTGAACAAATATTATCAGAACATACATATCTTAAATCCTGGTCTTGCATTAAGAAAAAAAGAATTTTTGTATCCAGGAAGAGCTTTAGATGATGAAGATTTAAGATCTTAGAATCGAAAATTGAAGTCTGTGTAAAATTACCCCTTTACTACCTTCTGATCTTTTCGCCGTTACAGATCCTGGATCACAGCCAATAAATAGCTCAGTGAGTTATCTCAGAGCCAAACTAATCGAACAGAGCATCATTTTTTAATTCTTATTTACTTTAGAAATAAACTAGTTCTATTTAATGAAAATTTTGACTTTTATTTGCAGTTAAATATAATACATTAGGCTAAATTGTGCAAAACCATAACATTTTTTAAGAAAGTCCATTGACTATATATACATTCCACGTAAACATACTTACTTCTACTTTCAAAAACTTGAACAAATATTGCTCCTGAAACCTTGCAACTTTGGTAAGAAACCTGAAAAGTTGTTTCAAGCCCAAAAACTACAAAAAAGAACATTTCTGAGAAGTGCTGACTCAAATGGTTATTTTAAGGTTACGTGATCTTTACGTACACCAGATGGCAACCCCCAAAATCTTAACAAAACATGACCTCTTAGCAAGAACACATTTATGTCTGTCAACACCTATAAGTAGACACAAATTTCTTTTTCGAATTCATGAGTTTATCCTCAGTGTTCCTGAAAACTTCAGGAATCTTTGTAAACACGCTATTTTCTTTCTTTTTTTTTTTTTTTTTTTTTTTTTTTTTTTTTTTTTTTTTTT
>BMAW01128585.1:190738-232490 GCA_019974015.1 Nephila pilipes | reverse complement strand
GTGTGTGTGTGTGTGTGTGTGTGTGTGTGTGTGTGTGTGTGTGTTGTCGTCGTCGTTGTCTCCAGTTTAAACATTAATAAGAAATACATATAAAGCGATAAAATTCTTTAACCATTTTTCTATTTAAGAAACATTTTAAATAAAAAATGACTAACACAACCTTTTTCATTTTTGAGGGAAATTGAATATTAAATGAATTGTTTCTTCTATTTTTCCTTTCAATACTAATAAGAAAGTTTTTTGAGAATTTAGCTCTTTTCAGACACCATGAAGGCAGTTTTTTTTTCCAATATTGAAGGGAAAAAATGTTGTTTGTATTTTACGAGTACTATCATCACCTCGGAAAACGTAAAAAAAGAACTGTGATCTCAGCTTCACACTAGATACGAAACACGGCCATCTGAGTCTATATTCAGTCATAATCAATACACGGAAAACCAGAATGATTTTTTTAAACATTCTGATAGATTAAAAGACACTTGTAGAAGATAAAATTAATATTTTCAGTTAGAATGCTTCTTTTCCAGCACATTTTCTTTCATAGTTTATCGGAGTCAGATTGCAGTATAAGATGTAAATGTAGAAAGTTTGCCTGCTTAGAATTGTTTATAAATAATTATAAATTACTTCAATTTAAATTAGTCTGATACAAAATTTCTCGTCTCTTACATTGAAATCAGGAAAATAAAAAAAAATTGCAACAAATTATTGTTAATATAAACTTTTGTTTTAAGAAACACAACTTTAATGACAATAGTTCTCAAATATTATTCATGTATATTACAAGTGTGAGTAACAATTAATACATATTTTTTATATTTAAAAAATCTTCATCTTCTATTTTTATAAAAATTAAATTATTATCGATACATGTTAAGAAAAATATTTCTTATAAATTTAAGTTTATTTATTTAACTTAAATCGCATAATATCTGAATGGCAAAATTTGTAATTACTTATTTTTTCCTTCATATTTTTTGAACCTACCATCAAAGAGGAATTACAAGTTTTTGTGTCTATTTGATAATTAGATTTAGAGGGAAAGCTTATTTTATAGACACTGCATATATTACGTGTTTGTCAAAACGATACAACAGTTGAAAGAAGGAAATAAAACTACGACGGTAAATAGAAATCTATACAAGTTTTAAGCGAAAAGCTTACATGATTTTAGTAACGAATTAAGTTAAAGATTATGCAACTTTTAAAGGTTGTATCAATCAAATTTTAAATAATTTTGATAAGTGAATGAGGTAAAATTCAGCTTATCGCTCAAGAGCCAAATCTGGTTATGCTGAGCCACAAAAATGTGTATCTGTGATCTAGACATTAAAAAAATATGGGGAAAGTGGTAAAAATTGGTTGATAAGAAGAGTTGAAAATAGAAAAGGGTAGCTAAGGTCTCCTAGGAGCGTATCACCCATGTTTACCAAAGACAGGAAATCCCATGGGGAAAAAAAGATAACTAAGATTCATCAGGGTCAAAATGATCATACTTACCAAAAGGAGGTAAGCCCGGATAGGTTAAATAAATTTGATAAGTATGTTGATATGTTAGGATTCTTTTTCAATAAAATACTTCATAATAATAATGTAGAAGATTTTAAAATTAGTACATCACCAAATAAAATATATTCTCTTTAGATCAATTTTCTCTTAAACCTAAGGAAATGTGTTTTACAAAAATGCAGCATATCTTGACAGGTAAACAAAACTTTGAAAATGCACAACTCCTTTTCATTTGACTTCAAGAGACGTAGCTTTCAACTTTAAAAAAATTAAATGAGTACTAATTGAAATATTACGTCATTTTGGGGCAACTGTAATTTATCACATCATATGCTTAAGTATCATTTCATAAATTATATGGAAACAAACTGGTTATTACGATAGCACTTCATTAGAGTGTGGCTTTTGAATAATTAATCCCATATTAAAATGAGACTTAAATTTTAATTCGTTATGAATTTGTAAATTATTGTATGCTTTGTAACCTCTTTAAAAATAATTTTAGAGTCTTTCTTTTCATTTTATCAGGCAATCTGCGTACTACATTCAATACATAAAGCACAATTATTGAGATATAATCCTAACTTCCATTTATTTTAGTAAAAAATACATTGGGCTTGAGCAGATCTTTTACTGATTTTTGACTATTAACCATTTGCAGAATACAGATTTCAGAGAAAAGCATTCAGATTCAATTATTGACTACATGATTCATGGAAATATGCTGTGAACGAGGACCACGAGTTTTTGATGAATTCAGCAATATGCGGATAAAACAGAGTCCAGTAAGGAATACATTAAACACTATTTATATCTCGATTTCGATACTGGAAGTCGATCACAGTAAGCCGAAACATGCAGAGTATATATGATCAGATACACATACAGTCGCTAGAATCCAAACTCAGAGAATCAGAAGCAAGATATTTGATCAAACGCGATCTGGAAGACAAGCAGTATTTTTTGA
Organism: Nephila pilipes; assembly: GCA_019974015.1. NCBI lineage: Eukaryota > Metazoa > Arthropoda > Arachnida > Araneae > Nephilidae > Nephila > Nephila pilipes. The sequence continues at coordinate 230,014 of BMAW01128585.1, read as the reverse complement.
AGAGGATCTTGGCTAAGCCATAAGAATTTACCCGAAGTTAAAAGAAAAATATGATACCTTCCTCATGCTCAGTAAATAGTCAAAAAATAGTTCCAATAGCTTGATTTAAGCACGGCAGTTGAGTTATCAGGTTCCACATCATCTGAATTTAAATCAAAGAAAGAGCAGAAAATTGCAATCTGTATGTCCTTGCATTCCCGATTCGAAAGACTATTTATTTTAACGTATTGTCCCGAGCTGAGAGAAATGAATTGGATTACCAGAGAGGTAAAGCATCGTTGGAATAATGTGTTGCATTTTAAAAATGCCACTATCGATATCTAAAACATAGCTTCATCTCAACACGATTCAGTTAGTGTTCATGAAAAGATATCAAAAGTTTAAATTATTTTCACGTCTTTTGGAACCTCATCAAACCTTTAATCCTGAGATACTCAGAGAAAAATAAGACAAATTGAGAACAGCCTTGCATGGAAAATGGAGAGGCTTCATCAATCGTAAGGGAATTATTATCCCCCTCCAATGACATTTGCTGTACACTTATGTCATCACGCGAAAAAATTAGCAGATTTTGATAAACAGGTTTACTTTTTACCAATTATTTTGACTTAGAGCTGTCAGAATGCTTTCTAATTCATGGATCTGCGTCCCATGGAAAAATCTTTAACGATATATACACCTTGAAAATTGTTTTACACCATCGTTCAACTCCAAACCTTAGAACTATTATAATCATGAATTTATTTCTTACTTCCACGATCGTAAGTGGTCATCGATTGCGATTATTCCCAGTCCTAAGTACGCTACACTTTATATTATTCGTACTTTCTTCTCCCTGGACGAGTAGAATTTTCACACGTGCCAAAAGTAAAAGCAATATTTTCTATGAATATAAGAATTTATAATATATGAATAAAAGAGGGACGAGATTCCCTTTACGTGACACATGTTATGATATAAACGTACTTAAATCAGACAGATTTTATGATTAAAATCTTCCTTAACTACATATACACATGCAATGGAATAAAGTGTGCTAGAATATTTTATCTTATATTGTTTGAAAAAGTATCATTTAAGATTCATCAAACATGAAAAAAGGTGTGTGTGTTTTTATTTTTTTTTTTTATTTATGTCACCCTAGAAGCAACACGAGGGCTACTGGCGACGGATCTCGTAATTTTGAACCTCGGTCAGGTGACGAGGATGACACCTGAGCTGGCACCCCCTTCTCCTAACTTCCACACACATGAAAAAAGGAAAAAGCTTACAAATAGTTCAGTACAAAAAAATTGCACGTTTCATAACATGGCAATTGCATATTTTAGAATATCCCAGTGACTTTAAGAGTAAATAAATGACAATAAAACAAGTTTCAAATAATTTCTAAATGTGTTTGGTAGCCTAGTGGTCATGGTCGCGGGCTTGCGGCCGACTTTGTTTAGTACCATCGAGTCGTGAATTCGAGCCCTAATGCCTCTAAAAACCTACTTAGTAGTAGGGCTGATGCATGTTAAATCTTATAGATAACTCAAGTCCTCCCGTTGGCGTGGTAAGCTAGTTTGAAGAGGGAGGAGCCAACTCAAGTGTCGTCCACGTCACTTGACCGAAGTTCAAAAATGCGAAACAAACCATTTTTTTTAATTATATATCAAAAAGAAATGATAATATCACTTTGTAAAGCAAAACTTAAAGAGTTAGATTTTAAAATTTTAGTGCGACTGTTAGTTTTGCCATACATAAACTTACAATCGGCATAGTAATAGAGAATTTCTTTGCCATTTGATTAAGAATGGGGTTTACTAACCACTTCACATAAGCTAGATGCTCTAAAGACATGAAATCCCAGAAGCAGGTAGAGGAGCTCTTCTAAACGATAATTGTAAAATTATAATTTTTCTAAATACGCGTGGTTTGTTTCCATATTTTCATTCACTTGAAAGACATGTACATTCTAAAAATAAATTCAATTTTTCTTTATTGAGAACAAATTTTAAAAAAATTAGTAAATAAAAGTTTTCTTCTTTTCCCTTATCCCAAATTTCAGTATGGGGCAATAAAAGGGTTACTAACCGTTGAAATGCGTGACCGCATTAGCTTAGAGGTCATAGTCGTAAGTTCTCCGTCGAATCGTGAGTTCAAATCCTGATGCCATTAAAGACTACGCAAGATTAACTCAGTTGCTCCCCTCGTCACAAATTTACGAGGTCCGTCGTCAACAACCCTCGGGTTGTTTCTTAGAATGACGTTAATAAACAATCAACCAACTAAAATATCGCTGAAATGTATACAAGTATGAAAAAATGAGTTTTATAGAAATAATATCCACTCTTACCGCCCTTTTGAAAAAAATATTTTTGATACTTAAGGTGAAAAAAATACTGTATTGAATACACACTACAATCAATTATCAATTTTTGGGAATTATAAAAACATTTTTTTCCATCAGATGCAATCAGATTGTCGAAGGGCAATACTTCGCACTGTTTTGACAAGTGGGAGAAAAAACTCATAATCATTCATTACAGATACTATATCTGTTAATACGAAGAAGTAAATGCCTGCTAAATGAAAGAACACCAGCCATTTGGCCTGATGTAATGATCTAGTTACTTTCTATGACTGGGAAAACCAAGCTCGTCAGTCATGCCTCCCTATATCTCAAAATTTAAGTTCAAGAAAGGATAGCATTTCGTGAATGTTCAGAACACTCAAAAAAATATCGTGGTATTAAATAATGTTAAAATAATCAACAGTTTCATCCATATAATGGAGCAATCAAAATTATTTAAGTAGAAGAAAAATATTCTGAAATTATATACGCTAAACATTTGTTGTTTCCAAACGTCAGTCAACCGAGGTGCAATGGCCTTTGCTCAGGAGATCCTCCTTCTTAATCAAGTATAACTCCTGTGTCAAGTAAATAAGTAAAATAGTTCAATGGAACATTATACATTCTTTGTATAAGCAGCCACCCATAAATTTTAACGGCATCTGTCTTAGAATTTTATAGACAGACAGCGTGTTTAAAATATTTTTTACTGTTAATTAAGACTGCGGTGAATTCAACTGTAAACAACTTCAAAATTTGGAAAATATTTGAGCGTAGAAGGTTTAATATCACATACATTTAATAACATGCTACAGTGTTATTAATATTCTTGAATAAATTATTGTGAAGAACCATAAAACAAAATAAGTCAAATAAATTGCATTCTTAAATACATGAAAATAATATTACTTTTGAGATGCCAATTTTAAAGAGTGATCCTGAAATAACTTTATTTGCAACTGAGACTTTAACGAAAGTAATTTTGAAGGAATCGTAATAAAAATAAATTGAAATTTAGTTATTTGACAGTATATATTCAAGATTCAAATAAAAGACATAAGTTGAATTCATTTTTAGAGTTTTTAATAATGGAAAATTTCAAAAATTAAGCTTTTTTACTAAAATAATACTATAATGAGATCGAAACAGTAAAATAAACAAATAAAAGCACATTTAAATACTTATTTTTTTTATTATTGTTAAACAAGAGCATTTTATCAGTATTATATAACTTGCATAAATCATACTCGTAGATATACCTATCACTTAGCAACAGATTATGAAACTAGTATTCTAGATTTTTCTATATTATAATGCGTCCAATATTGCAAGCGTTTAATGAACAACCATATTTAGACTATAATAACTTATATTATTGATAAAAACTTATGGAAGGGAATATTATAAATCTATAAAGTATGCCGTTTAACATTCTCAGAAACGTGTGAATGGGATGAAAGTATTAAATTACAAATCACCATAAACTACTTCCTCGGTCTTTATCAAAAGGACAAAATACTGATAGTACGATAACATACTCCTATTACACATGTACGCCATGATTCTCGGTTTGTACTTTTTAAGTATATGTGACTCTAAAATATTTGCAGACAAGTGCCATTAAGTATTACTCATAAGACATCATTGTATGTCATTTCAGAATTGCAGCAGAAAAATGTTATGCCTAGCATCGTGTGGAAACAATTTGCCTCTCTCTCTCTCTCTCTCTCTACTTATTGAAATATGCATTTAAAGTTTATTAGAAAAACATTTCAATGCAGGATAATACTTCACCATTTTACATATCCAAAACCTCCACAATCATTAAATACCGACTTTTTGGATACAGAGGTATTTAAAATCTAAAAAGCATGAAAAAGAGGTATGAATAAGTTAAAAGCTGTTATTAAAAGCAAGATTTCACAGATCATTCGCATACATCTCAGTATATAATATTTTGAATGCAAACAGTAATAATAAAAAAAGATCGCCAAATAAAGCATTTGTAGATGAATTTTAACTTTTTTTGTTTGTTTCTAGTGTCCTTTCTTCCTAGTTTTTTCGTTTATATAGATCTTCATTATGATTGACCAAAAAAAAAAAGGTTTTTCAATCGCTATCCCTCCTGCAAAGAAGTTGCCTTTCACCTAGCTAATTAAAAAAGAACGAAAAAAATCCAAACAAAAATATATTTCTTCTGTTTGTGCAACGCACTTAGTTTTGAAAGAAAAATTGAGAAAATTCGCTATTTTTTGTCAATTTGAAATCATTATTAAACTTATAATTGCCATAATACTATAGTTCTAAATGTGAAGTTTGGAACGTAATATGAGGAACAAAAAAAATTGAAATCTGTGGAAATTCAAAATGCATTTATTGTCCACGTAAAAAGCTCAAAAACACTTTTTTTTCCTGTAAAATTAGTAATATTTCGTAATTTTAAACATCTTTACTTTTTCATCTCTAATAAACAAACCTTTATAAACAGTAAATATATTTTTCATTTCCAGTTTTTTTTTTTTTTTTTTTTTTTTTTTTAATTTAAAAGAATGCGCCTTAATGTCAGATTTTAGGAAAATTCAGATATAATGCACCTTATTAAGATCCATTATGGAGACTGATGTCATGACATGTTTGGTATCTTGCTACTTTTAGATACTTCCATGTCGTTGACAATAAAAAATTAAGAACAAAAATTAACATTAGAAACAATTTGCAGAATCAGTCTATTAAAAATTCACCTATTAGTCTATTACTTTGACGGAAAAAAGACAATACGATGGTAATTAAGGAAACTATTTCAAAGCGCTTTCGCAGAACTGAAAAAGATCACTTTATCTCTTATTCACTTTTGCAAGATCCCAGTGCTGAATATATCAGCAATGTTACTCCCTTTACAGAACTTTCTAAAGATACAGTATTCTTTCTAATTTTCCATTTCACTATAATTAAAATTTCCCTTAAAGGGCTTGATGTTACTGGGAGTGATGAACTGAATTAATAATGGTTTTTTTTAAAAAAAAATTACTACACGTCAGATTGAACTGCACTTTGGAAAACCACAACAGTGGGCTTTTCATCATTTGAGTGGTGTTACCACAGGACCTAAATCATTCAGTGGGCCGATTGGGTTGGTTGGAATTTAGGGCACTGAATCCTCGTACAATATATTGTACTAAATTCAAGGTGAATATAATACCAATTCAATGACTAAAACAATTTTAAAAATTCAAGTTCAAGATAGAGGTTAAAAATGAAGTTTAATAAAGTTAGATGTATGGAGTAAAAAACCCAATGTCATGTAAAAATAGAAAAATATTTTATTAGGATTTTTCAGAAACCAAGTCAATAAAAGATTGTGTATATGACTTAAAATGCTTAAAATGAACAGATTTAAATGCATAGCATTCAGTCAAGATATGCCTCACTGTCGAAAGACAAACACGATAATTATACATAGGAAGAGTTTCTCCCAGAAAAAGATACCTGTGTGTCAATCTCGTGAGTCCAAAACGTAGACGTATCAAAATAACGTCCTATTTTCTACATGATAATGAATTCCAAAGAGAAACCAGATGTTTTACATGATGTAATTTATTATCTATCTCCAGATTCTATTGATCTTGCCAGTGATTATAAATAACTAATAATTGCAGAGTAGAATATAGGAAATATTGCACTGGATTCATATTTAGCGGCACTATCCCCTGTCTCATTGCATTTGATACCCTCGTGAGAAGGTATCCAAGTAAAATCAGTTATAGGTTATGCATTTTTTTAGAGTATCAATATTCAATGGATGTAACGAATGATTTGGATGATTTAAAGATTCCAATATATTCACGGAATCGGTGAAGACAGTAAAATTTTCATTGTGTCAACTTGAAATATTTTCTAATATTTTATTAATGGCGGAAATTTCTGCAGGGAAGACCAAACATGAAGTAAGTTATTGAAAAACCTGAATTGAATAGTGTATTAAATATGCGGCACCAACATGATTTGCTGAAAGCATTGTAAATATAAACGTGTTTAAAATCAAGGTATTTCTCTGTAAAAATTAGAAAGCTTAATAAAAATATTTTGAGCAATTTCTGATTTATTAAAAAAAATTTAAAGATTTTTAAAATTAAAACTCTGTTCATATCAGGGCGAGAAACAGTCGTTCGCTTTCATGACAGAAATGTTAGATAATCCATAGCCATCTAATAATATTTGTACTCTCTTAAATGGAAGTTCATATTTTTTTTTTTTTTTTTTTTTTTTTTTTTACTATATAGTCTATCTAAAAATAAACCGTTTTGTGAGAATGATAAAACCTTTGGTGATGATTTAATTCTGAAATGATATAGAAAGGACAAAATTTGTCTCCTCAAGTGTAAAGAAGGCTCTAAACATTCATCGTATAAACTTTAAATAGCTGGTATTTGGAAGACTTTGTAATAAAATCTTAGTGCAGTATAATAGACAGAGTTCAATTTAGATAAAACAGATTTTCTGGCTGAACCATGCACAACATAACCGTAGTCTAATTTTGATCGCACGAGTGCGTGGTATAAACGAAGCAAACAAGTGCGGTCAAAATCTCATTAAGTGTGCTAAAACCTTTAAAATAATCATCGATTTTTCACAACGTTTGTGAAGTATTAAGCTATAAGGGTGAAACGTTAGCTTCATGTAAAATATAAGTCCTAGGAGTTTTATTTTGTCCACTACATTTATTAAAACATTGTTACAATAAATGTTCAAGAATATACGCATGGTTTACATGGTTTTTGTTAAAGAAAAGTCAAAATTATTTTCATTTGTCCAATTTGTAATTTTATTAATAGTTTGTTGTAGTTATCTTTCAATATTAATCGTTTCTTTTCTCCATGCATGAAATTTGCAGGTCGTTAACATTACTAAGAACACAAACAGATGGCGGAAAGCTTGAAATGATGTTGTTAATTTTGATAGTGAAAAGTGTAGCACTTAAAACACTCCCTTGTGGTACTCCATCTTATTGAATAAAGTCATCAGATCCAAATAACTTTTAAATAAAAATATCTACTTTAAGAATTTTTGGATAAATTTCGGTTGGTTTCAACTTAAGCCGTAATCGTATAAATATCTAAGAATTCCATACCTCCAAATATAATCATAGATTTTCTCTATGTGGAAAAAATCAGAAATGAGGTCTTCATTTTGAACATATCTGCGTCTCCAAAGTGACAAGTTATCAACAGTTGATCTGTTCCGTCGAGGAAATGGAGAAAATATAGCGTTTTGCTCTAAAATTGACATAAATCAGGCGTTCACCATCTTTTCCAAGACTACATAGATAACTCATTAGGGCAATGGATCGATAACTTAAATGGACTATTTTTCACCGGTTTTGAAAAGGAATAATAATTGCATGTTTTCATGAATGAGGAAAGATATACTCTTTCCAGATAATGTTGTAAAACTTTAAAAGATTGATTAATGAATTATCCAACAAATGCTTAATAAGATTATATGTTATATTATCTGGTCCTGGAGATGTACATGAGAAACAGCATTTTTTAGTTCATGAAAAATAAAATCCTTATTATAATTCAAATTACGTCTCGTGATAAAAATAATTTATTTTTGTAACTTTTATTTATTTATTTTTCTTTTTTGGAAACTCTAAGAGGAATTTTTTGAGCTTGATGTATGAGGCAGAGATAAGGCTATTATGTTTGCAATATCTATCAGAGATGAAACGGTTAGGTTACTGTAGTCCTAAGTTGGAATTTGTCTTTTTGTATTAGTTTGTCCGGAAAATTCGTACCGATTTTGAAAGAAAATAAAAACACAACACATTTAAATTATGGTATATATTTATTAAATTACATAGGTGCCATTTTGTTCTACAAACATTCTCCATTTTTCAAGCAATTTCAAAATTCTATCTTTGCAGAACCTCTCAGGGTTTTTTTTGGCGAAAGATCTTCCTACGTAATTTTTTTATCTCAACCAAAGAGGTGAAGTTTTTTCCATTCAAGGAATTTTGTAATGATCAAAATAGGAGAAAGTCTGAGAGCACGAGGTCTGTTGAATATGTTAGATGGAGTAATGAGTAATGGTGTTTAATGGCGCAAGAGCCAGTTACGGTAATGCTGCTCCCAACAAGATGTAAATGTGATCTGGACGTTTGAAAAATAGAAAAGGGGGGGATTTTGTTGTCAAGAAAAGGGTATAAAATAGATAAGGATCACTTTCGGTATCTCGGGGGTGCGTCACTCGTGTTTACTCCAGGAAGTAAACGCCATAGGAATAAAAAGATCAAACGGGTACCTCATGATTTATGTACTTACCTGAAAAAAGTAAGCCTCTAAGGACTACAATTAGGACAGAGGGGCAGTGAATTCCATTCCTTGTTGTTATGCCCGACAACTGAGCATTGAGCACAGGTTTTTTGACCACAGTAGACGGGTATTGAATGGCCAAACCTTTGGCATTAAAATCAACGCAAAGAACTGGGTATACAAGGACAGAATGGACAGTTTAGTTAAGCTATTTTTTATTGTTTTGGGGAGTATTGAGCAACTGAAAGTAATTATTAACTGTTTAGTAAGTAGTATTTTGCCGTCATGACGTATTGTTATCGAGGGGATTTTTAAGAATGTTTTGATCCTTGATAGTTTCTAAAATATCATTTTCTATATCTCTAAATCTGTTTCGAATACGCCACGTGAAATGTTTAGTGAATGATGGGGTGATAAGCAGATTTCATTATCACCTATTATTTAAATTTTAAAACATTATGTGTTTGTTGAGCAGATGCTACTTCTGTTTAATACCTGCAGTGTTTCTTTTTTAATGCTTTCAACTTCACCAAACATTCCCAGACGAGTTCTGTAAGATGTTTTTAATGAGCCTTCTATTTATTTAATGTTAAAGACCCGCCGTGTAGCCGGGGATGATACATGTTAAATCTGTCGGTGCCCAAAGTCCTCCAGTTGGCGTGGTGTGGATGTTAGGAGAGGGGGTGCCAGCTCAGGTGTCGTCCTCGTCACTTAAAGTTGTTCAAAATTACGAGGTCCGTCGGGAATAGCCCTTGTGTTGTTTTTAGTGCGACGTTAATAAAAACTAAACAAAACTATATTTTAATTATAAAAAAAAATCTATAATTGTTAGAAATAGAAATTTTCGTTTCTTCTTTTTCCGTTAGGGGGTGGGTCAATTGTTTAATAACCCCGTCAGAGGAAAAGAAAATAAGGAACTTTTGGCTAAAAAGAGATTTCTGCCATGACACATTAGCTTCGTTATGTAAATTTGAAATTTCTTTGGTTTTGGCCATACGGATTTATTAAACACGAATTCCTTCCAGTCTGAACGAGTCCCCCTGGTCCCCCTTGCAGGGGTCATCGTTCTACCCTTTCTGACGTGCCAATGGGTAAATTTTTCAAAACTATGTGACGTTCAGTCCCTCCATAACATATCTGACCAAGGCCAAAGTCAAGGAAGATTTCTCGAAATGGGCGAGTCCTCATCGTCAAATCATCTGCAACTAAGACCCTTGATCCGTAGGGCATTTTCGACAAAAAGTACCTCAAAGTCGTTATTAACAGCAAATGCCCAACTCTTCTACCACAGACCTTACCTCGGCTAGGGTTTTCTTACATACCCATATAGTTTCTCTCGCGGTTCCAGTATAAAAGAGGATGAGTGAGTGAGTGACTTTAGAATTTTATGGCGCAAGAGCCAGATATGGCTATGCTGCGCCAAACCAGGTGATACATAAAAAGTGATTAACACATTGCACTTAGGTAAAATTTAAAATCCTATTGGGACCAATTAGAAGAAAATTAAAATCAATGGTAATAAGTATGAGAGTAAATCCCAGTTTAAAATGGATAAAAGCTTGAACAGATCAGACTAAAAAGAGATAAAAGAGTAAAACACAATAAGCTAAGGTCGAATACGGATTTTCTTTTGCTTCAAGTTAGAATGTTCCATTTGGTCCACTGCATCCAAGAGCCAGGAATCATCGACATCATATAAAATGCAGTCATCGTCATCTCCGAGATTTGTAGGTAGGGTACTTTTTTTGGGTCTATAAGCATTTAATTTAATATCAATTTTGGGTTTATTATTGAGTGTAGGATGTGAAATGTTTCGGTACGGGCTATTTAATTTATTTTTCTTTTTGGTTTTTGTCTTAAAACTAGGAGTATTTACAGATTTAGCAGTTTTGATAGGAGCTATGGAAGGCAAAATATCTGCCTGAGAAGATGACGATGACGTATTAATTGTACACTTTGGAAAAGACGAAGGAGTCGATTTGGATCGGGAAGACAATGGCTTAAGACAGAGAAGAGGCGGGCATATCACTTTTGTAACAGAAGGATCGGTTTGGGTGAACGTTGATATAAATGATTTAGTGGCCTGAGCATAAGTTTGAGAAAGTGGTGGAACTATTAATTTGCGCGCTTCGGGATATGAAATATTACGTGAGGATTTTATTTCCTGGATCTGTTTCTCTAATTTCCATTTGGGGCATAATGTTGAGTTAGATGTGTGAGATTGAGAACAATTAACACACCTGGGCTCCTGTTGGCAATCCGTGGAAGAGTGTCCAACAGAAGCACACCTAGAGCATGTTAATTGTCCCCTACAGGCAGTTTTTGAATGTCCGAACCTCTGACACTGAAAACAGCGCAGAGGATTCGGAATATAGGGCCGAATATTGCAATTTAGATATCCTGCTTTGATTGTTGAAGGTAATTGCGGTCTATTGAAAGTCAAAATTAAATGTTTGGTATTAAAAGTGGTACCGTCCTTTTTTATTATGATCCTTCTGACCTGAGTGACACCCTGATCCGAAAATCCATCTAGGATTTCGACTTCGGAGGTGCACAACAGGTCAGGTTCAGAAATTACGCCGCGGCAGGAGTTAAGGGATTTGTGGGGATAAACAGTCAGAGGAGAATCTAGAAATTTTTTTGCAGACAAAAATGATTTGGATTGCAAAGCAGTTTTCGTCTCTATTAAAAGGTCACCAGATTTTAATTTTTTAACGGATTTTGGTTCACCACCAATACCTAGTAATGCTTTTTCTATTGCGAACGGAGATTGTTGAGACATTTTATTGTTCGGTAAAGATAGGATCAAGAATCGAGCATGATTAGCTGTCTCATCGATATTTAAAGTTGTGGGTAAAATAAGGCCTTTACCCAGGCACGAAGAATTAGGATCCATAGAGTAAAGAATATATTCATCCTGGTGTGCCTCCACCCACCATGGAGTCCAACAAGGGAGGCAGTTGCCGGTCAACTGACATACGTCAGGCACGGCACTTACCTGGAGGTCAACCAGGATATAGCACTGCAGCATCAAGGCGAGGATCCACCGGGAAACCCGATGCACCCCTTATCTGCAGCACTAGCCCTACAGCAGTGTCTCTTTGCGGATGAATCTACAAAGAGACTTACCACCAGCCGATTGACAGAAGCGGGCTCACTCCTGCCACCCGTCTACAGCGAAGCATGGGCCAAAGGGAACGCAAAAGGTATCCCCAGGATCCCAATTTCCTCCTTACGGGACGCCGCACACGGCAAACATGCGGGTTGGCAAGCCAACAGGAAAAAAAAGGAGAATGGGAAACAAAAAGTATACCAACTAAACTGAATAAAGGAAAAATATGACGAAAGTAAATTTGAACAAAATATATCTGTTAAATGAAATGGAAAATCGTAAGAATCTGTTTTCTAGACGAAGAAGAAAGGAAAATGAAAGGAGAAATGTTAAGACAAGAAGGAGGGTCGAAAATAGAGAAAGATTGCTAGGGTATCCCGGGGGCGCGTCACCCATGTTTACCAAAGACAGTAAACCCCATAGGAAAGAAATAGATCACTCAGATCCCTCGGGTTCGTGAAGCCCGTACTTACCTGAAGTAGGTAAGCCCCTGAGGGCGTATAAAAGAGGATACTGGTACCCTTTATTGCCACAGTTAGCATGCAGAAGATCGGTATTGATACGCCACTGACCTGTTAGTTAGATTGCACATCTTTTTTTTTTCCTTTTACCTTACATGCCTATCTGACTCAAAATTAGAGCCAGCTAATGTTTTACAGACGGCACAATGGTAATTTGGGAAGCTATCAGAACATCGTGGTACCTAGCTCAAAATTTACTGTAAGTTATCAGTCTAATAATTAAGTGAAGTTCTTTCTTTGCTCACCCCAAAAATTTGATCCTTGCAATGATTGTGGATTTAAAGGTGACGTATCAGAGAATTGGAGTTCCACCAAGTGTTTTCAAAGTTCAATCTCTTTCTAGAGGAAAGACTCTTCGAAACTTCCCATGCCAAATTTCAACTTCGAAGTTATAGACTACATCAATTTGGCTCGGATCATTGTATCAATATCTCTCCTTCTCCACTATTAATAAACATTGTGGAAGAAAAAAACCAAATATCTTATACAGACTGACACATCGCTGAAACCGGGTTTCCAAGACTTCCCCTGTCTTACCCAAGAGGTAGAACACTGTGTCAAACTTGTGACTGAAGCATCATAAAAAAATGTGCAGTGCTGACACAAAAAACGACATCAACAAGACGACCCTTTTATCAAAGGCGTATTATGCACGATTTTTTCAAAACATCTGACATTAAAGTGCTCTCCTTTAAATAAAAAAACAAGAGTTGTAAATGAAAAATATGTTTACTATTTATTAAGGTTTCTTCATTTATTTAATTTTTTTTCTTGCACTTCATACCCAAAACTTCATAATTAGAACTACAGTATTGAAAGTTTATTAACAATTATAATTTATTAACAATTATAAAAAAAAATTAACAAAATAAAAGCGAAAATTCTCTATTTTATAAAATTATTAAGTACGTTTCGCAAACAGTAGATATTTTTTTATTTAAAGGCTTTTTTGTTACTTAGCTGGGTGAAAGACAACTTTTCCAAGATGTAGCGATCAAAGAAACAAAAGAAAATGAGTTTTTGTTGTTGTTGCTGTTGTTGATCTATCTCATCTTCATACGAAAGTGGTTCAAAAAGTGCTTTTTTATGACAGACGCCGTTGCTAAGGCAAATTAGTGTTACCATTATGTGCTGCCCTCTATTTAATAAGACACTGTTAAGCATATTGGATATTGGTTATTTTCGATTTAGCAGCCATTTGCTGCCAAATCAGAATTTAATAGCTGAGAGTCGAGTTGTTACCATTGATGAGACCTGGATTCATCACTACACATCGGGTATCAAGCAATAGTTAAACAATGGGATGCTTCAGGTCAATCTGATCCCAAGAAGGCGAAGACAATCTCATCGGCAGGAAAATTTTAGCAACGAGTTTTTAAGAGGCGAAGGGTGTCATACCTATGGACTTCTTTGAAGAAGAAAAATGATCAATGGGCAATACTTTTAAAAGTTAATCCATTTCCATTCCTATCACTGATGCTTTTAGAACCGTCCTCTTAGTATTCTTGCACAGTTGGTTTCCCATTTAAAGGTGCAATTTTAATACCAAGCTCCATCTTTCATGAAATCGATTGCATAGTGATAAAAAGTAATAATTCCCATTTGAAATTTTCAAATTATTAATGGTCTTGGGAGAGTTTGATGCTTATTATTTACACATGTCTCAAGGACATCCACAGAATCTATGAATCTCAAGCCTTACGCCAATTCCTTGAAATTTACTGGCGATAATAATTTTATACAGCGAAATAATTTTAGGACCAACCCACATTGACAAATCATCACATATTTTACTGCTTTTGCAGGTTATATAATAAATTTTTTAAGATAAAATACCTTCCTTTCACCAATTCCTACAAATCAAAAATGTTAAGTTTTTTAAACATAATCAATGCATTTCTCACCCAAAAATGTTTGATAACAAGAAGATTTTGTGAAGTTTAAAAGATTATAGGAGACAGACATTTCTTTCAGTATACACACTATACTGAATTTAGCCCATTTGTTATTCAATGATTTGATGTAATTCAATGTGTCTATCAAATTTGAGTATACTTATAAATTAATGCAAAGAATATACTATTGCACTTAAATCAATGAGCACTTATAAAACATTTAATATTTTTTAAAAAATAAATTAAATTCAAATTAAAAACATAAATAAGAATCATAACTTTTAAAAATTTTACAAGTCCTTATGATGAGACTGAAAAGTATCAAATTATTTTCAATTTCCTTTGGACAGAAGAAAAAATTCTGCACTTTAAAAATATACAGGATTCTAAGACATCTGTTTTCAAATATTCCTAACTTGAAATAAAATAGATAATGAATTCAAACATTAAAGAAATTGATTTACTACAACTAAGTTTAACATGAAAAAAAAAACATTTACAAAATGCAAAAATAAAATATTTTATTTTAAATATGTCTTCATTAATTACTAGTCATTTTAGATGTCACTTTAAAGATTATTTATTGATTAAGATATAAAACTATATACATGCATTAACAAGTTTTAAAAACCTTTTGGTGATTGAAAAAAGTTTTATTAAATAATTGTGTAGCTGTAGTTTTAAAATTTTCAAATAATTTTTTAAAAAGGATACTGGACAAAAATGCAAATTTTATTAACAAATATAGTAAAATAATACAATCGTATATTGGACATACATTATTTCAAATAATTGAAATGAATTAATTAGTATTCTAATTTAAGATTCATTGACATATTTATTTGTACATTTATACATATTTAAGCTCTGTGTTCAAGTCAATGAGTTAAGAAATCTAAAAACATAAAAATGAAAAGACATCAATAATGCATAAAATTTACGATATAATAAATCACAGACTTGAATTTCAAGAAGTTGGTTAAAATTCAGGATGGTGTTTTTGATTTTGAAGATGAATTTCCCTAAAATAGAAGAATTCGGATTGTCAATAAATAAAATAAGTAAAAACAAAAATATTTCATGATACGAAATATTAATAATAGTGTTACAAAACATTACATAATCTCATAATGCAGATTAAAATAAACAGACAAAAAATAAGATTTTTACCTTTGATATTGATATAAAAAGCTATTACTAAATTATTTATATTCTTTTAAAACCTTTTTAGAACAATTTTGATCTCATGAAATAATGCGCTTTTTCCAGTAATATTTTATTCCAATTCAATAAATGTAACAAAAATTATTCTAAATGCATACAAAGCCTTCATTATGCAAATAAAGATCTGTCAAACATCAAATCATTGCAAAATATGTTGCACCTGTCTACTGATTTTAACTGAAAACTGCAGATAGAATTAAAAAAAACATTTCATTCAAATACAGCTGCCTATGAAAAACCAGATGGATGATGGAATCAAATTCTTGGATTCTCATAACCACAGATACAAAACAATTCTTACACATCCAATTTTCTCCATGAACAGAAGAAAAAGTATTAATTGCAAAGAAAACCCTAAAAATTATTTAATTGTTACTTCTATTGCAGGCGTGAAAACATGAGGAAAACCATCAGACCTTGTTTTAATATATTTCATGAATAGGAACATGTGAAAAAAAATAACTATAAATATTCAGCAATCTATGTATACCTACTGCCCTACATGAGTTCATGAATGTTGGAACCATTCATCTTTGACAGTTTCAATTGGATGAAAAATGTTAATTGTTTGAAAAAAAAGTAGTTAGACCAAATTTCCTATGAATTGATTGTTACTACAACATAAAAATGATAGCAAGTTCTTTATAACAAATACTAAATCAGAGGTCCTTAAGACACACAGAAAATTCACATGCAGTCATTTATTACACATTATATGACACTGACTTTATAAATACTTGTTTATATGAAGGAATTCGTTTCTCGATTAGAAATCTAAGAATATACAAGTTAAAAAATTATATGCAGTAAATGAAAAATGACATGTATAAGTTTTCAATGTTTACTATTAAAATTGTGTAAAAGAGATAAGTTTTAAGGGTGGATTACATACTTATTCCCTAGCAACATTTGGTAGACATTAGTAGCTACTGATGTGGTTAATACTTTCATTAAAAAGTTCCAAAAACAAACTTTTAAGAAAAATATACTCATCTAGAAAATTTTAGACAAGTATATTTTTCTTTAAAGTTCGTTTAGAAAATTTTAGACATCATTTATGGGCTAAATGTCTTATTCCCGACTAATGTATAAATTTATGAACTGAGATACTTCTCTTGATGAAAAAAAAATCAGCAGCAGTGAAAAACCTTCCACTCTTTCAAAATTCCTTCAATATGTAATAACATTTATTATTTCTCATTAACTAATGATAATCTCTTGACAATCACAAATATGTGTTATAAAAATAAGTTATAGCTATTTCAAAGCCTCATATCTTTTTATCTTTATTTATTTATACATTTTTCATTTTTTGGATTTATGAAATATTAACTCTTTTTTAACAATGTTGTCTGTAGTGTTAAAGAATAGAAGAATAAAACTGAAAAAAATAGCTTCCATACAGCATAGTTTCAAATATGTAATGTATTGGGAAAATAATAATTAAAAGTAAATATTTAAAAATGCTCTCAACTCAAAAACAAATTATTTAAATGTGTTCTATATCACTGAGATAAAAGACTAAAAGTTGACTAAATTTATCTGAAACATACAAAACTGCAAACTTGTTTAAAGATTCATAGTTTTACAAATAATTTATTCTTCCTTATAAAAACAAAAGATAAATTAATTTCTGTTTTTAAGCAATCATTTGCTACAGCAATTTTTTTACTATTGAAACTTTAGACGTAAAATGCAAATTTAGGAAAATAAATTTCTAGGAAAATAAATTTCTAACAACTGTTTTTTAAAAATATATTTAAGATCTGTCATGAAGATAAGCTTGAAATTTTGATACATTTACACATGGTCAATCTACTATACATGTATGTTTTTCACCCAACTGATGCTCAAGAAGTTGTGGAGGGTATTTCTAGATCATTCAAAATTATTAAGGTGCTTACTTACACCAAACAATACCAATATTTTTAATATATATTCAAAAGAATAAAAGAGAGGATCACATGCCAGATATATGAATAAAAAATTGAATGTAATACTCGTATTTGCATTTCATATCCACTGATTTTCAAAAATCCAATATTAATGATATTGAAATGAGACAAGTAGCAATACCAAATGCTTGTCAATTTCATGGGATTGTAATAACCATATAGCACATTGTGTGACATTATATAACTAATGGACTACTCAACAAACAAAATGAATTTTTTTAATCGATAATTTACATATGATGACAAGTTGTTAGCATTATATTTGTTCAGAATTTTTAGAAAATGTTTATTAGAGTTATGAATCGATCACATGTAACAAATATTTAAATAAAAAACGAGATATTTTCATATACTGTTTTAAATATCTACTATGTCATACTATACAACTTCAGTACAATTATTAAACATATTTATTCTGAACACCTATTCAAAAATTTTGAGACAAAAAATACATAAATATTTTCTAAAAATATTATTTTAATGTTGAAGTTGTTTTTGACAGTTCAAGAAATCTATAATATATAAAATCTACTTTGAAAAATTATGTTCTTGATAAAAAAAAAAAAAATGGAGTCTAAAAATGTTTAAAAACACTTTAAACAACAATAGTATAACATTGCCATAATGCATTCATTAAAATCCACTGCTGTATTGGGAAAAAAAAACTTTTAAAGAATCAAACAGTAAAGAAAATTTTCGGGAAAAACTTTTACATACGAGAATACAATGCCTCAAACAGCAGAACTACATCAATGCATACTCCAGTTCAAGAAATTTTCATTGAAATTTCACATTTAAGAACAGAATATCCATCGCAATTGTAAATATTAGTTTGAAGTAGTGATGATGTGATGCAATACAGAGGATGAATAAACATGTAATATTGTCTCATGAATGAATATTTGAATAGCACTCAAGATGAAGTCACAAATTTACTATAACTATATTGAAAAAATTACATTCTGTAAGTAAAGTAAGATTAATATTAGAGTAGGAGATCTGTCTGATGTTGCTAATTATGGCAAACTTAATACAGTTGAGAATCTTTTTCTATAACACGATATCTAAAACATAACTGATTCATTAAAACTTCTAATTGGATTTCTGTTTATTCACTATATAATCACTGGAGGATATATTTATCGAAAACGAACAGAGAATGTTGCAGTACTAAAAGAGGAAAAGACTGAAATTCCCTTTTCATGCTTCTTTTTGTATGCACTGATTATAATTTATAGAGAAAAATGGATTACAAATGTCAAGAGAACCTACCAAAAAAGTATGGAACAAAATAAAGACAAAAAGCACCATGACATTTTTCATACATGAAATGCAATATTGGAGTTATTGTTGTTACATATCATTTTTGTGTGATTCCATCAAAATGAAAGTAAATTAATAAATGATTCATTTCTATGTTATAATGCAAAAAATAGGCTCCAATCTAATTGTACATTACTAGAACTGATTAGATGGCTATCAAAAATTGATTACAAGGTTATATTATACGGTTATAGAATAGTATTTCTGTCAAAGAGAGATATATAACAATCCACTAAATGTTGTCCTTTTACACACATGACAAAAATTGTAATTGCTTCAGTGATAAAATACTGTAGCATTTTTTGTGCATATTCTACTTACGTCATATCAGAAAGATAAATTTATCAAAATGTAACTAATAATCAGTTAAGATAATATGAAATCTTACTTCAATAATTAACAGAACTGTAACCCCATTGTTTAAGGAAAAAAAACTTCCAAGAAATAATTTTAAAAATCAATAAAAGTAATATTATTGAATACAATGATGGAAAAAAAGTGTCTATATTAATGTTTTTTAAAAAAATTTAGATTCCTTGTGTCATAAAATGGCTAAATTCACAATCTCACATACTTGTCTCCAATGACTCAGGAAATATTCAAAATCAAGCATTCCATTGGAAAATGGTAATAAAAATTTATAATTTTAGTTATAGATTTACTTAACATGAGGTATTTTAAAATGAGAAAAAAAGTTATGCAATTGTTTGAGTGAAATAGTATAATCTAGTATAAGGCACCTAAAGTTTGCTTTTCGAAGAATATTTCTCGAATTAATTACTGTATTGGAATGAGAATTAATTACTGTATTTGAATGAACTCTTAACACGTAGGTCATCCAAATTTCGTACTTCATTCTGCAAAAATATCAGATCACACAATGAAGAAATTCATTTTTAGAAGTTAATTATAAGGTGATTAAATAAATTAACCACTCTTTAAAAAGCATAATTTATTTCCCTTTGAGCAGTGATAATTTTATTCAGTTATGGTTAAAATTTCAGAAGTTATTTAAAGTATTCATTTTTGATCAATGTACCTAACTGCAGGAGCAGCATATTAGATAATTATAAAAATTAAATTATAGTAATGTATGATTTTAATAATATTGTAATTAATCACGATTAAAAATATATCTTTTTACTATAAATATTTATTTGATAATTTTCAGAAATGATGCTAACTTTTAAAAAACATTATTTAGGTCATTGACACCATACAGAGATATATAACTCACATTAGCCTCCTATTACTTCTCTTTTCAGAATCTTGATTATTTCCATTCAAAACTTATTCAAATTATTCCACATATTTGTGAACACCACACATGTTACAGTTAATTTATATACTTCTATATTAAATTTCACATAAAATATATTAACTAAAATGTACTTACAGCTTTACATTCTATCTTGCTATAGTCAAATTTACTTGGCAGAAGCTCTTTATGACTGAGTTTATCCTTCAAAATAAAATAAAAAAATATTGAAATGAAAAACATCAAAAAAAAATTTTTTTTACATATGAATAAAAATAAATTAATATCAAAGCATAAATTTTTTAGAATTTTTATGAACTAACATTTAACAAAAGCTTTTTAAATTTTATATCATCCAGATCCTTCTTCGTACTTATTTGCAAGGACACAGCTTTTACTTAATTAACAATGCAAAATGTCCCAACAAAACTGAATGATTGATATATTGGTTACTTTTAATTGTCCCACTAAGATGTAAACACTAGGGCCATTAAAACCTATCTCGTAGTTTTGAGTCCCTGTTAGGCGAGAACAAAACTAGATGAACTACTCTTAATACACTTGTTAATAGTTTACAAGTTATAAGTACTTACTAAAAAATTAAAAAATTATTTCAAGAGCCATAAAATGTGAATGCAATTAATAATATTTTGATTTCTAAGAATTAATGTTTTCAAAGTATAATCAATTATTCACAATTGCAAAGGAAAAGCTAATTTACACGAAAAGAATTTCTGATATCCACCCAATTATAAAGAGAATAAAATTTTAGGAAGTTGTAGGTCAAAATATCTTATCTACATAAAAAGCATTTCACATAGCATAACATAAATTGCTCATTTATTCCAAATATCAAGCAGTAAAGTTTGATGTGGAAATCAGTTTGCAGATTCTGAATATATGTAATACATCTCTTTTAAGGAAAATAGTATCAAAACGTCCAGAAAATTATTTGAAAAAGTACCATTGTGGTTGAGTTGTGGAATGTCTTGATTTAAGACATTAATAGCAATAGTAATAGCAAAGAATGTGATCTAGCAACTTAAAAGGACCACTAAAAGTAAAAGTCTTCATTAATAGTGTTGCTGAAGGCCAAAAAGTACATGACACCTCAAAATCATAGATATACATGTGCAGTAAGATTTTTAAAAAATGAGTAAGAAAAGAGTAAGATTTTTTTTAAAAAAACGAGTATCTTACTCTAGACCACAAATCATTCAAACATAGCTTCCTGAATCATTTCTAAGCATTTATGTCATGTTGGGGTTTTTTTTTTTTTTTTTTTTGGCTTGGAAGCACTTTACATGCATTCTGCACATGTACTTCTTTATCAAAAAATATTATATTGAAATCTTCAATACTGGCTCAGAGTAATGTTATCAAACTATACATATAATTTTAGAACTTATATATTAATTTAGCAATAACTAGCAAAACCCGACAGACGTTGTCCTGCATATGTATATTTATTTATATCTGTATATATGAGAACGGATTATCTGTATGTAATCTAGAATCTGTAATTTGTTATAGAAAAAAATGTGAGAAAATGAAAGATGGCTCATACAGATGGGGTTTCTCATTTTTAAATGTATAAATTGATCACGAACTACATAATTTTTTTTATTAATAATTAACATGAATGGACAATATTTTTGATTGTTCCATTCGCAAGATACAACTTAAAATAATTTAAACAAATGCTAATATATTTATAATGTGAGCAGATAAACAATAGTTTTGGTTTACTGTCTAGATGTACAGAGGTTTTGGAGTTCCAACTCTGGAACAAGCAGCATATTATTGATCATGCAAAAAACATGGATTTTATAAATTTCATTAGGCAACTTGCAGTGACTGCCCTATAGCTCTGTAGATTGTCATTGAGAAAGCAAGGCCCACAAGAAACTGAAGTCAATTGAATGTGACAAGCAAATAATTATATAGCGAATCGAATTTTCTTAATCATTGGAATAAACAAAATTAGCACATTTTCTCCTTAACATTTCTTCAATCACATTCAGCATCAGATTTTTTATGGCAAGTCTGGTTCCATTGCACAACTTTGCAGTGTTGAGATTCCAAAGGAGCAATATTATTGAGCCAACTTTCAACGTCAATATGGCGGTGGCATTGCTCATACATTTTCTAATGCGAATTTGAAACTCAGACTAAACAACTGTGCTCATGGAATAATGCTCCTTGATGTGCTTCAGCGCCAACTAGTGGCGAGTTACAACGAAGTGGATAGTATAAAAACCTATACCAAAAAAATACATATATATGCTAACTGTCATGATGATCGGTTGTACGGTGTCGAAGTCCATTAATCTCAAACATATATACCAAAATTCATTTATATATATATATGTGTGTGTGTGTGTCTGCACCATTTTGCATAATACTTATACTAAACATAAATAAATAATTTCTCTAAAAATGTGTATTACAAAATATTTTGCAAACTGCTTCTGTTTCATAATAATAATTATCAAACAGAATAATGCTTAAGAAAAGCTTAGTTCTAGAACAGTTTTCCAAACGAATTTAAGAGCATCAGACTCTGGAATAGAATTTAATAATAAAATTTAACTGAATATGAAATAAGTTTCAATAAACCCAATACATGTGATAAAATACCTAAAAAAGGCTTGAAGGGACAAGCTTAAGGAAATGAATTTTCTTAAACTTGTGTTTTATCAAAAATAGTAGACACAGTAAGAATTTTTTAGATTGTTCATACAAGAATTTACAAATTCCAACCTATAATTCAATTCTACAGCACTATGTAATCACTACAATATAATAACTCGAATACAAGTCAAAAGAATTGAGAGTATACATGCATTTTATTCCATAAGAATGTTGATCAATCTTACGTCAAGGATGGCTAAAATTTTTCCATTTTTCAGTTCTAAAGGTATACGCCGTTCCCGTGATCCCGCATGTCGACTAGTCTGAAAGAACGAAATTAAAAATATTCCAAATGAAAAAGAATGAATAATACTTCAGCGTTTATTTCTTACAATTGTAATCAACAATTTGATTCCTTTTAAATACCCCGCTTTGCGACAATTGCTCTAATTATACTTTAGAAAAAATTAAATGTGGATTTAAAATATTACCCTTAAGTAAAGGAAAGATAAATCTTTACGAAAATTTTATCCCTCCCTTATGGAATATTATTGCTTAGAAACCACTACGATTTTGTTCATAACTAGTTTTACAGCTGTGATTATGAATTATCGACTGAGTTATCACATTGATCAGTTATAAATATTATGAAGACTTTCATTATTGTCTTGTATTTCAATTTAGGACCTACACTAGACATTTCACATAGGATTAAATACCAGCAAAAAAACCTTACAAGATGATTTCGAGGGAAATTAAATTGAAACTTTCTGAAATAAAATGTAAAATTAGCTGGATGCATATGTAAATTAAGATTTTTTTTCCAAATAAAGGTTAATTGTACTAAAAGTAAGACAACACTACAAATCCATGATACACTATAGCTGCTGTATCAATAAATATTCGTCAAAAATATTAAAATTCTCTTGTTATTTTCAAAAAGATGTATATTTTTGTGCAACAAGTAAAAACTTCTAAAAAGCAAAAATATCTTACTCAATAAAGGCTCAAATAAATTATTCTACCGGGAGGGAGGGGGGTCTACAGATTTATTTTTTTTATTGATACCACTCTTACAACAGGCTAAAGGCATCGTAAATCTGAATCACGTTCAAATGTGGGCGACACTCACATTTTCAGAAACACGGGGCGGAAGGAGGGGGGGACAATAATTTTTTTTCTATTAGCGTCGTACTAAGAAGCAACACGAGGGCTATCGGCGACGGACATCGCAATTTCGCATCTCGGCAAAGTGGCAAGGAAGACATCTGAGCTGACACCTTACCCTCCAAACTTCCACACCACTCCACGGGAGGAGAACTTGGAGCTTCGACAAATTTAATATATGTCAGCCCCAGGTATTTGATGTCATTAGGGTATGCTATTATGACTTTATTGAAACAACGTCTTCCCCGAGGTCGCACCTATGGTTACTAGATTACCGCGAAACATGTAAGGGGGATTTAAAATTCACGAAAATTTAGCATCACAAGCATACAATACTTTTTTTTAATAATTAAAATTTCCTAATGAAAACAAAGAAATGTTATTTGCGTTCGGTAAAAACATATACTCAATATCATAATTATTGGAAGGAAGAATGTTATGCAGTATAGCAATAAAACAAGTAATCTTTCATAAGTGTTACAGTATAAATGAAAAGATGATAAATAAAAAAAATATGAATCAAAACTGCTACTAGATTAAGAAATATCATGAGTAGATCCACAAAAACTTTAAAACTAAAGCATTTAAATAAATTTAAAACTAAAATTTAAAAAGGAAAATGAAAAGTTACTCTTCCAGATCCGGCAGTGCCCACTGTCCTGTAAGATGACCGTCTTTGAGAATATTCTTTAATTAAATTTTCTTGTGCCTTTTGAAGGACTTCACACAAATATTGATAATGCATTTCTTCTGAATGACACTAAAAAATTTAAATAAATGAAAACAAATTTTAATGATGTTCAAAAAATGAATAAGTTATTAAAATATTTAAAACATTTTAAATTAATATATATACAGTACATAAATTAATTCTGACAGATAATACTTAGTATTAAATAAATATTGTGCTTTTCATAGAATGTGTGATATTTAAATGCATTTCGAAAAAGTAAATCATATATCTCAGAACTTTTATAGTAAGATGATGATTAATTACTAGTGTAACAGAAAGAAACAATAATTATTGTGAAATTATTCTGAAAGATGCTATATAAAATTAAATAATCTAAATTAATACAAGAGAAAGAATAATCTTTAAGTCACTGAGCAGTTTATCGAGAATATCTAGATGAAATGAATGCCACATAGGCATAAAAGGTTTAAATGAAATAAAGGTCCTTGTTTTAAAACGATAAATCACGCCAAATTGAAAAAAGTGCCATTTCTTGTAGTGATGTCGTATCTAACGGAAGCGGATTATTGAACGGTTTTATCTCGTTTGTGTCACTTGCGGTAAGCTATATAGAACGTTCGGGCACATCGTGCCGCCAAATTAGCTAAAAGAGCTGTAATCGGTGAGATGTGATGGTGGTGTTTAATGGTGCAAGAAACAGATGTGGCTGTGCTGTGCCAAACAAGGTGTTTATGTGATCAAAATGTTTGAAGAAATAGAAAATAAGAAAAGCTGTTTGATAAGAAAGAGGATCGAAGATAGAGTAGAGTATCCGGGGGGGGGGGCCCGCCGTCATCCATATTTACCAAAGACAGTTAGCCCCATGGGAAAAAAGATGTGTGAAAAAGATATGTCAAGGTGTCATTGAATTATTATGTCCGTGACATGCCCCTGAGGGGGAGCTGTAATCGGTACTGAGACACGTTGCAGCGACTTAACAGACCATCAAAAACAGGAGCAGAGGCAAGCTGAACAAACGGATAGTATTTATCTAGGACAACGCTGTCATCGTGTGACCAAGCAGACC
This sequence comes from Nephila pilipes, assembly GCA_019974015.1. NCBI lineage: Eukaryota > Metazoa > Arthropoda > Arachnida > Araneae > Nephilidae > Nephila > Nephila pilipes. The sequence goes on along the minus strand of BMAW01128585.1, from coordinate 204,519 downwards.
CTCTGAATGGGTAGCAATGAAACATCCTCCAAATAGCTCCAAAATACCATTACTCCCGTATCTTTGGTTACTTAAAAGAAGTATTAAAAAGTCAAGAGACCATCTGTAACAAGGAAGTATAGAAATATTAAGAACTGGATCCATCAGAAAAACCGGAGTTTCCATCCATTTCTATCTGAAGCCATCCAATATCTTCCTACACATTGAGATCATTGTCTCAGTGTCCGGGGACAATTATGTTAAGAAGTAACGCTACCATGAACCGTAAATGTAATATTGTGCTAATAAAAAAAAATTATGTGATTACAAAATTCTCTACATATAACTATCTTTTTTCATTTGGACATACTTTATACATCCAAGATTTGTAATACTGAAACTGACATAACAAATAATTCCCATTAATACAACTTTCTCAAGGGGAAAAAATATGCTTATATATATCTGATACAGTCTCCAATGAGAACATAGTGCTTATATATATCTGATACAGTCTCCAATGAGAACATAGTGTTGAGTGTCGTTTTATCAACTAATAAATATATTCATTATAAATCAGAAATAAAAAAAATATATATTGATTATCACATGCAAGTTTCTAAAATTCATATTTTAAATTTTTACTCTTCAGACTTATACGCGAGTATTTTTTACGTTCAATTCTTCCAAACAGGCAGAAAAATGTAATTTCGATTATCTTTCAAAGCTAATAATTACACTGGCTTCCAAAAGTTAAACACGCGGTGTATATTATCACTTTCCGAAAACGTATCTGAATTTCAATGGCTTATAATCGCTAGGAATGTAAATGGCGGTAAGTAAATGTCGTAATCACAAGTACCATGTGTTTATATTCCTCTAACCATCCCATTTGCAGTGGCTAGATAACAGTGATCTTGTGAACATCTCAATTGGATTGTCTCAGATTGAAGCAACGTCCTGTCCCAAGACAAGTCGTGATTTGCATTGAAAGGTGAAGATAAACACGTTAGGGTCTGGAGAAAACAAGGCGTAATAAGGCCAAGATCACCAAACATCACACATTCAGAGATGGCAACGTCATGATGAGGTCTAGAATTTCAATGTAATATTGGACTGAAATGTGCACCTTTAAAAGCGACTATGTGACTACTGTGTGGTATCAGGGTGAAATTCTAGACCCCTTAGTAAAACTGAATGCTACAGCAATTGGTCCCGATTTCCTCCTTATAGGTGATACATGATCCATTTTCCCATTGTGGTTTTCATCCAATCAACGTTGTCGAATATCTGGAGAGCGAAGGTATAGAATAGGCTGATGTTTTCGCCCGATCTTAATCCTATTGAAAATGTTTAGGATACCTTAGGCTTGTTGTTTATTTATGTTTACCTTCTCCAGCCTGTCTCAGAGTTGAAAATTGCGTAAGCAGGAATAGCTGTTGCTAGCATATGTGATTGTTGAGCACCTCATTGAAAGCATGAATGATCGTAATAAAGTTTGTGTGACGGCACAGAATGGTCACATACCTTATTAACGTATGCTTCATCTGTTCTTTTTTTCCCTTTAGCTATAAAATATTTTCTTCATCACTCAACTGTGGCGTGTACCAAATGTATATTTTTGTACATAATTCTTGTTTTCTTCAATGCATAAACATACTTGCTACCATGTGCAATTTTGTGTTAATCGAAGTTCTACTTTTCCCTTTTTTGTTAATTTTACCGTCGCGTGTTTAACTTTAGGTAGCCATTGTGTAATTCAAGGAGCTAATATATTAGTATATAGAAAACATTAACATAGCCTTATCCATTTAAATTATCAGGTTTCTGTTATTTTTAGGAAGAATGACTGTAAATATGAAAAATTAAAATCATTTTCTGTACTTTACATCTATTGTTATAGTAAGAGCAAACCAAAAAGAAAATCAAAAACTTACATATCGAGAGTTTCTAAAGCTCTTTAGGAATGTAAAACAAGATTTCAAAAGCTATATGCAAAGTTTTGCAAAGAACAGATCTAGCCGTCCAAGATGCGCTTTCTTTTATAATTATTATTAAAACATTCAATAAAATATAAGAATTAAAATAAAGGATGAAATATCTAGAAATGGACAGAAGTAAACTTTTCCGATAATAAAATTAAAGCAAACGATAAATTATTAAATTGAATATATTTAAGCTAAATTTTATTAAAATTGAAACAAGCTATAAAAAAATTTGAAAAGTGATCTAATAAGCAAAAAGTGATCCAACTAAAACAACAGCCTCTTGGGTGGCTAAAAATAAATAAAAATAAAGTGTACAAAGTAGAAGAAAAATCCGCAAAATAAAATCTTCATAAGAAAGTGAAGTAATATGATCCAGTAATGTTTATATTTATAAGTTTTTGTAGTACATAACAGTTATGGTGAAAAATAATGCCTCATTCATTGATTATTCTTTGAATTTCAGCAAGTGTTACATTCATTTAATAATGGACGTATTCTTTAAACGAATAATAATCTGGTTTAAAATTTCAGAGATGAAACATATACAATCACATCTAATAAATAATTGTATTTTATTGGTTTTGGGCTATTTTTAATGATTAAAAACAAAAATCTTTACCTCAAATAAAGAAATACATTTGTATCTAATTTCGGACTAAGTACACGCTTTTAATACCAAAACTATGCAGAAAGCTTTCCCAAGAAATGATTTTCTTTCCACGGAACTAAAACGATAAATTGCAATAGAAGAACTAATCTTCAGTGAGCGTTACAAAGCTCATTGTCGATTTATAGTATTATGCTTTTAAACAATACATACCTTAATTACTGTTATCTACTAAGCATCTTTTTTTAAAAAAAAAAAATGCATCCTCACTTTCCAAAGATATTTGATTTCTTTAACTATTTTTCAGTTTGCTCATAAAATATATTGATATAAGAATATTTCAGAAAATACACATTTAAGAGATAGAAAAAGATATCATAAATGGTAATAATAAGACAACTCAGAAAAAGCCCATTTTCCACTGTTAAACCATTCACAAACGGCAAAATTCAAAATAAGCAGAAATAAAAGCAAAAATAGTAAGTTCATTATATTTTGAATCGAAATTATAAGTAGCATAAATAAATTTAAGGCAAACATTTCCATCTAAATTCAAAAATATGAAGAAAATATTACCAGAGAATTCGGCTTTCTCTCATCAGATGATATGTTTTCAACGTTCTGTCTAAAAGGTAAGAAAGAACAGCAATGAATATAAATTCAAAGTATGGTTAATGTTTAGAAATGAATCAGTATACATTGCTTTGTTTCAATAAAGTCAGGGCATGAATGTAAATAAACAGCACAACATATTGTTACATTAACTTCCACGATTTCTTTATAATCATGATTTATTTTCTTTTATTATTATTCTATTTTCCTATAATTCTATAATACATATAATAATACTGATATATTTAGTGCACTAAATTAAGTGTGTCAGAACAGCGCCTCTCAACCTCTATGAAATCACTTCTCAGTTAATTCTTTTAAATAAGAGTCCAGTGACAGCACATTTATTAAAAATGTTTTTTTTTATCTGCCACTGCGTGTAATTAATGTCAGGCAATATAAAAAAATACCCATTGTGAAGGACGGGAAATACTACCAGAAAGTATTATTCACATTGCCGCTATCAGCTTGAATTTTTTTCATAATAAAATAACATAATCCAGTAATTTTATTTTTATGATAGCTTGCACAACTTATAAAAATATTCTAAGAATAAAGATGCTTTCTACTAATTAATGACATATATTTAATAAAAAGTTATAGAAATTATATTATGAGAATAAAGAATTATCATAACCACATAAGTCACACAATCAGAAATTTTCAAAAATGAATAAAAACTGTATAATACAGAAGAACACGAATTTCCAAGGATTTTTTGGGCTGAAAATAGTATCTAAACATTAAAATTTACAAACAGCTAATACTTTTTTAATATTTATGAAAAATAAATTTTAAAAAACTGAAAAAATCTTTGACTTGTATTGTTTTAGCAAGAAATAGTTAAACATACTTAAATTACACAAAATAGTCATATTGATCATGTTTTAATCAAAATTAATGAAGGAGTCACTTAAACACATCAACATTTTCATGTTTCTCTACAACTAATGTACATAATTACATTCTCCATCATTCTCACTGGGATTATTTTCCACAGTTGCCCAGTCAAAAATTCTTCAATATAAAGGCATATGCTCCTTCAGAAAGTTATGCTAAACTCGCTATAAATCGTTTAATTTTTTATTGTTAAAAGACACTTTTGATACATAAACTTTGGTTAACAGAAGTGACACAAGATTCATCAATATGAGTCTTTACGATTTCATCAATAAACTCATCGGCTATGATGGTGCCTTTTAATCAGAATCATAAAGAAAACTCCTGCCTGTCAAAGGAGCATTTACTTTCAACACCTCTAATACGATTCAGTTAAAAAACATGCGTTTTCATATAATGTCGACCACTTTTTCTTTAATTACAAAATTTCAGTTTAATGTTCTGTGACTGAAAATGTTGAAATGGAGTTTGAAACTAAATCAGTGTATTCTTTTTGGAAGTAGATATGATCAAGTTTTCGCGCAGATATTTTTATCACTTCAAAACCGTGATCATTAGGTAAAAATGAGTGAACAAGTGCGGTAACGTACTGATTTTTTTTTTTTTTTTTTTTTTTTCCCAAATCGTTTGGAATTAAAGTCATTTGATCAATTTTAACATATTATTGTTCTTGTTTTGCCCAGGGAAACCATAAGAAAATAGATATAAATGTTTAACATGTGTGGTCCAATGTTATTTATTTCCGACATAATACAACATAGAGAAAATCTCATTTGCTCCCTTGTTGGAAGTGCCCTCATAACACATGTAAAATATCGATTTGATGGTTTTTTGAAGCTTTATACCAAAGCAATGAGACAACTGTTTTCGTAAATAAAAAAAATGTTTTGTATTGATATGTGAAGTTGTGGTAGATTTTGCATAAAATCGAGTGCTATGGCTGCCACATCATCTTTTCCCTTGCAAAGATCTAATACACGAAAGAACCACTTAAGTCAGTGACTTTTGTTGTTTATGTAATGAGCAACTATTACACAATATTGTATAAACAGGAAGGTATGAAGCGGCTTGAATGACTTTTTATCCAGATTGTGGCTTTACCTTTAAGGGTACGTTCGCAAAAAAAAAAAAAAAAAAAGAAAGTTAGTTTGAGAAACTCTTGACTTATGTGGTTTTTGAAATGACCGATTCAATTCATAAAAAATAACTTTACAAAGTTATAACTTTTTCCATTAACATTTCCTAACCTTTTAGGTTCCAAGTTAAGAGTTTCTTGCAAGTAACGAATGTTCTTTTTCATTTTTTCAAGGCTTTGTAAAATCTTCTTGTGGTCTTGGCGTCTTGCATCAGCAAGGTCATCGCAATTAAGCCAGGAAGAATGCATTAATGCAGACGATCCTTTTAAGTCTGATAACTGTAATGTTTCTGCTAACTTGTTCAGCAAACTCAAATACTGAAATAATTTATTATTATTATTATAATATATATATATATATATATATATATATATATATATATATATATCCAAAATGCTTAGTATTAAATGTAAAAGTTGGTATGGCAGAGACAAAAAAATTAAGACTCACACTTTGTTCACTAACAGTTAAGAGTTTCCATATATTGCCTTCTTTTAAATTTGAAGTTTTCATTTCATGGATAGATTTAATGTTTTCTTCCACAGAAACTTTATTTTCTGAAAGAAAACAAAAACCGAAAATTAATTTCTCGTCATTCTCATTATTTTTTTTATAAAAGAAATCAAGCAACTCGACTCGCATGACAGCTCGATACTCAATTTTTTCATTTTCACATCGACTCGATCAAACGATTGTCAGACAGCGTGTGAAAATTTGATGAGTACCTGTCAAGAGAAGCGCAAGCACATTCCCTAACTTTTATTAACGAGGCATCTTCACGTTAAAGTCGGAAACTTTTCAGTGAACCCTAGTATACACTGGCTTCCAAAAATTAAAGTTTACTTTTTTTTATATATATTTCATAAAAAGAATACAAATTAAGAACTACACAAATGATTAAATAAATAACTTCAATAAACCCTTAACACAATATAGTCATAACTATTTTCATTACAGAATTGCACTCTTATTTAGAAGTTTGAGGAAACTATGAATATTGCATTTAGTGGTTGCATAGAAATTTTTTATGGTTATTCATCTTCAATTATTACTACTAAAATATTATTACCATATTTAGGAGGTGTCATTTGTCCGATTCATTAAGATGGAGAGCAATATGATGGATAGGAATGGAATATCGACAAGCTGGTCTAAATGTGTCTTAGACACAACCAATGCATTAAAAGTAAGGAGGAGACTTTCCAAACTAAAAAAAAACCTACTTAAATTTTTTTCCCAAAAATTAGTTATTTAGTTTTTACATAATAAAGGACTTTTACAAAAACAGTAATTATTCATTCTTAAATCACGCTTTGGTGTTAAAACTGCATGTGATCCAAAAAATAATTTTTAAAACACAATTCTTCCAAATTCCTAGTTTTTAAAGTTCATTTGTTTTCAAGAAGACTAATTGTACCTGAACTTTTGGAGACCAGCATATATAAAAGACTAAATGAAAAATTATATCCTTAAAGAAATAGAACATATAAAATTCAATTAAAGTAAAATAACTTAAAAATTAAGACCTAAGAAAAACAAATATATCACAGTTATTCAAGTAACTGATTCAAGCTTATGACAGAATTGTGAGGATAGCTAGTTTATTGAATCCACTTTCCTCACTAAGTTTTTTACAGGATAAAAACCTGGATATTTTCCTAATATCAATGAAAACAATACATAAACATTATGGAAACTTATCTAGTATACCATGACAAAAAATAATAAAAACATAATTAAAATAGGAAAAAAGTGTTAAGTTTGAAAAAGCGATATTATTAATGAATATTAAAAAATTTGTAGCAAATTATACAAATAGAAATAGGGTGTTTAACTTTTATGAAATGAAATAAAAATACTGCACTGATTATGCTAAAGTAACATTCAAAAGCTATAATTGTAATGTTGGCACCTTCTTTTTGCAATGAAAGCAAAAATTAACAATTGTTGTACACAATCAAAAATTATAAAATTACTTCTAACACTTATAACATCCTCGCAGTAGATGAGTTTTTAAAGAATTTCTCCGAGGTATACCTTTAACACAATATGCATCATACTTTGCAATCACAATTGTACCATTAATATGGAATATTCCACATATATAAAACACAGTAAATTCGTTTCCATTCAAAATGAGGAAAGTATAGATATCATTGATAATTTGTTCATCGTAGCAATGTGCTTTTCAGAAAAATTCAGTAGTATTTCTTCCTTTCCTACCCATTCAAAAAGTATACCATTGGCTAAGATACTCTTACAATGACCAATGGTCATTTTATTTATAAGAACAATTTATAGTGGAAATTATTGCAATTTATTCATTGGTAGCAAGGAATTTCAATGATTTCCTATATCGTTATGAAAATAATTGAAATCTTAACTTTACCGAATGCTTATTTAAATTTATTACCAAATATTTAATTCAAGCCTAATTTATTAATCAATTAAAACACTGACCATTAATCTACAAGCATTGAGATCAGAAATACACTGATTAAATTCTTAGGCTTGCTAAAATTTGAATACAAATAAAGATTAACTGAACATTTTTAAATTTCACAACAAATAATAGAGATAAATTAAATGTTAAAATCAAATTTACATATAATCTAAAAGTTACAGCAAACAAATAAATTTAATTCTTATTTATGCTTTACATAAATGAATACGAAATATGAAATTTCAAAGCATATTATCAAAATGTCAAAAGAAGAAAATCAAACCTTTTATATATATATATATATATATATATATATATATATATATATATATATATATATATATATATATATATATATACATGATTGATTTACATTAGAGACAAATTTCCAAAAGAAAGAAAAATAATTTCAGATATTTTACTTTTATGTAATATTAATATGGAAGGTAATATAAAAGAAATAGTTAGTTGAATTTCAAAATTCTCCTCAGCTATAAATGAAATACCTTTCTTATTTGATAAAACAGATTCCAAACGATGAAATTTAGCCTGTAAGCTTAGCAACTCTTCAGAATGTTTCTTTAATATCACGTCACATTGCTGATTTAGAAGAGAAGCATTATCTTGATTTTCACAGTCAGCTATGTTAATTGCCTATAAATAAAATATATATAAAATTGCATAATGCATTAAATATTTGAAACGAGTTTTTTAAAAAAAACTTACTTTTTATACAATTAATATATAAAAAAACCATTTCCGATTAAAAAAGGAACTTACATCCGTTTGACATCCACAATCTACTTTTTTTAAATCTGAGGATAACTCAGTTGTTTCTTTAACTTTTCCACTATATTCTTCATTAGTTGAATCCATGCGAGCTAATAATTCACTGCAATAAATCAAAATATGAAGAAAAAAATGCAAGAATAGTTAAAATATAAGTCATAAACAGAGCTTTTTGCTACTCATACTAAAGACAATTTCAGTAGCAGTTTTTCAATATATTTATGTAATTTAAAGCAATTTATGCAATTTCGTTTGAATTCCGTCATTATTAAATTTAAAGTCAAGTCAGAAAAGATAAAGAACGTCAGGTGAACCAAATCCTAGTATATGCATAGGAATGATACAGATTATATTACTAGAGAATAATAGGAAAATTTTCCTGTATAACACGTTTTCATTTAATGTAATTAAACTTATTTTTATAACTGAACTCTTTTATAACCACACATCTGAAAACATTTTGAAGAAATGTAAATTTTAAGGTTGTGTGTGTGCGCCAAAAGTAAAATTAAGAACTTCATCTGCCAGTTGATTGGATTGAATTAATGTCAATCTAAAGCTACACAAGGGCTAAATTGCACGATAAAAACTGTAATTTTGATTTATAGTCAAATAACGAGAATGAAACCTGATCAAAACCCCATTCGCTTAATTAAAACACACGATACGAAAGGGCTTTAACGTAGAGAAGGTTTTAAGTCAATTTTTATTCAATATGGTAAATTTTAGTGGAATCAGGACTTAACTCCTGACCTGATTTGTACATTACCAGCTGCGAAATTTCTTTGACCATTGGACTACCACAGACCGGAACTTAACATGCATTCAAATCATAAATTATATTCAAATTGAACAGAAAAATTCAATCTATTATATTTAATACCTACACTAAATTTTATGCAATACACATAATAATAATGTAAAATTTTCTAACACAGTAAAATTATCTGTATATCTATAGCGAGTTATGTTACAGAATCAAAAGAAACTTTTCGAATACTTTAACATATTTTATATAATGATTTACCGTACAAATAAATTTTAAATAAAATATATATATATATATATATATATATATATATATATATTTAAAATAATTCAGTGAGATAGTTACCTTACCATATACATGAAGTCATAATTAATCATACAATAGAAATTTTGTTAAATCAAACCTCTATTGCTCGGAATTTTTGGATAAACCAGAAAAATCTGAGTGAAGATTTCTTTTTTGAGAAGTAATTTGTAAATTTCCATAATAATATTATTTATTTATTGCATCCACGTATTTTTAAAGATAATTTTCTTTACTGAAACCTTCTAGCTATGAATGAAGCTATGAATGTATGAAAGTAAAATTGGAGAAAAGGACTTTACAAACATTCTTAACAAATTCAACAAAACTTTAGCTACCTCTTGTCACCAATGGCAAATGGAATATTGTGGTACATTGTCTAAATGGAAAATGCGATTAAACAACTTAATGTGCACTTCTATTGTTACAAAATTAGAAGTTTTGTCTTCCTTATATATGGATCGTATTCGATAAGTTTACTATAAAGATGACTTTCTGAAAGTATGTTTTATTTTATTTCATTTTTTCCGATCCTGAGAATATCCCGGGTTTTCGATATCCAAGATCGGTTCAGGTCCCAATTAATCCGACTTAAAAAGGTTTTATTGCAATTTTTGACAAGGAATACGAAAAGTGTTAAAAAGCGTAAAATATCAAATAAAACGATTAATTAACCTACAAAAGTTTATAATATAAAACAGGTTTTTTTTTTCTTTTACAAGAAATCAATTTTTCTAACGTGAATATTTCTGTGCTTAATGATATATAACAAATTAATTTAATCAGCCAAAAAAAAATATTGCATATCAAAAACTCGATGATAAAATTAGTTCCGAAATTTAAGATAAAAAAAAATTCATCACTGCGATTTCCTTATACCAAGAACTGCTTTAATACGCCAAAAAAAAAGTGTGTTTCACTAAACAAATATTAAAAAAATACTAATAACAGCGATATTGAAAATTACATTTTAAAATCAAACTCTACTTCCTTCAAAATTTTTACGCTTTTAATTTAAGAAAAGAAGCATTAATACTTTAAAAGGAATTATCTGGAATTATTAAAATTTTAAAACCCAAGTACATGATGAATATAAAGTTTCAGTACATTTGAAAAACTTATCAAAAAACACAAAAAGCTTCTTTTTTATTCTTTAAGCTTCCTTTTTATGCTTCTTTTTTTAAAAAAAAAAAAAAAAAAAAAAACCAACAAGTATTGAAATTCAAACAATATATTTCAGAATATTAGCCGATTCACGTATAAGATGAGAGTACTTTTTATTTTTCAAAAATATATCAAAAATTCAAATCCCATATATAATCCAAAAAGAAACAATTTCTTGCAACTTAACATATTTTGTGTATGAAGAGATAATATTGTTATGAACATAAGATGATGCTTTCCTGCAATGGTTCTCTTTTAAATGAAAAGAGGCATTTACAGAGACTTATCAACCACGGAAAGTTTAAGAACTGACCCCTTAACCTTGGCAACGGAATTGGGAAAAAAGTTATGGACTTTTCCTGAATTTTCCCTGTGATGTCTCGCCTGGCAGAACAGGTATAATATGCCGAAAGCCTGAGACTAAGTAGTCTGTTTATGGAGTCTGCCTTTTGAGTGCTAACAAAGAGTCATTTGTCGTTATCCTCCGTGTTGGATTAATTTTCACTCATTATTCACCCAGAAATTTAGTAACAATATGCATCCAGACATTTAGATGAGTGGAAGTGAATTTGGTTAATGATTCGGATCCTCATAGTCCGACACGAACTTTAAAGTATTCATATTGACTTTTTTTTTTTTTTTTTTTTTTGTTCTATTTTCATTTGTAGTACACATTTTGCAAGTTTTCCGTCAGCCGGTTGCAAATTTTGCAAGAATCAGTTTTTCCGTTTTAGCAACGATTCAACAAACCAGTAATGCAAATACTTTAAAACTACAATAAAACAACGCATTTTCATAAAAAGAATGGTCATTTCATTTAGAATAATTTTCCTTATCAACCTAAGATATATAAACTAAAAATGCTATATTTGGCAATGTATCGCTTATGCACGGCTAACGGAAAATAACCTACATTTACCACGAAAAGGCAGATCCGTTTATAAAACGACTCCGATAATTTAGCAAAGAAAAAGTTCCGAAGATTCTCAGGTTATACACGGAAATGTATGGTGATTTATGGGGATGTTCGATGGGCATTCCCATCATAGAGTGGCATTCTAATATCGTTTCTAAAGCTGTCACATAAAATTTTGTTTTCTTGTTATGTGATAAAGTCCTACTCTTTTTTACTATAACTACTACCTGAAATTGATTGATAAGCCTCAGATCATAAATAATCAAGTTTTGAATCCTTCCCATAAATGCTTTTTGGAATCAAATAAGGCAAAGACCCAAGCTAAATCCGTTAAAATTCTAAAAATTAGGCTTTGTCTTATCAATACTTAGCGCAGTAGTAAGACATCTAGTACCAAATTTAAAATTAATGCCGAAAAATTGTGTGAGATTAAAATTAGGACAGAACTTAATTTTCCACAAAATGGCAGAAAATGTTGTCGGTAGCGGCAAACAACAGTCTCATTTTCATAAATCATAATTTATTCCAATTTTTTACAAACACTTATATTCTGAAAAATGTTTAATTTTAGCCACTGTGATAGTTTTTGATTAAACTTTCCTTTGCTGAATTACCTTTCTTAATAAAAAAAAATTTGTCTATTGAGATTCTCTAAAAGTCAAAAGGAGAGAGTTCATCTGTAAAAAGAAATGTGTTTTTGTATCAAGTTTCAGGTTTAATCCCTTCTTTTATTTAATATATCATAAAAATTAAAACAGATTAAGATGTTCTTTACATTTTGAAAAAGATGAAAGAGCATTTTAAAAGCCTGCAAGTTCAATCACTTCAAGTCAGTTCTTTGTAAATAATGTCATTGACTACATCTCATATTTATCTTTTAATTTTTTTAATAAACACTTATTATATATAATGGTCCTTTCTCTAAGTATATAATATTGATCAATTCCTGATTAGATCATTCATTTTACGACTATAATCCTCTAAGCTTTAGTTTTCCAACTCATTTCATATTCAGACATGCTATTTTAAAAGTTTTTATTTCTACTCCTACATACTATCCGAATCCGTCATTCTTCCAATTTTGGACACATGAAATACTTTACATGGTATAAACTGTTTTCTCAAGATTTGACTATCTTTCTTCAAACGTATTTTGTATAAATAACTTTGTCTAATAATTCTAAAATAAAAATTTTAAAAATAAATTAAAACTTGGATATACGGGGCAATATAAATTTAAACTAATAAAATAATTATTAAGTCTTACTACATTTATACTTCAAACAAATAAACAAAAATTTAAGTATTGTCCAAAAAAAACCTTCAGAATAAGTCAACTTCAAAAAAGTTAACCTTAGATTGATAAAAATTTTGAAGACGCAGATAATTAGTTGATACATTACGAGAGTACAGGAACTTGCTGTTCCTCTTAAATATTTTTGCTATTTCCTAGCCATTAGACAAAATAAAAATCCCAGTTAAAGTCACGTATTTTTCCCGTCTGCGGAATGGATCTAATTATTTGAATAAACATGTATTCAAAGAGGATTACAACTCATTAGAATAATTAAATGCATTTTCTCTAATTTAAAACAACTCATGGTTTAAAATTAGTTAATTTTACTTTTCTTTATTTATTTGAGTTCTTAAAAGTATAACAAAAAAGAAAGCTATATTTTCCATCATATTATTTATTTAGGTGAAAAAATTTTGTTTTTGTGTTCATTTGCGTTTCAAAAAAAAACAAATAATGAAACTCGTATGTTCAAATATTTACATTCGTAAATATATGAGATTTAATATTGATTTGTGAGTATAAAGGTTTTTTGAATTTCAAAAAATAAAAAATTTACATCACAAAATATTGTATGATTATTTACATACTTCAGATGAAATTCTTGATCCGAAATTTTTTCATTTTTCTTTTCAAGTTCCATGCACTTTCTTTCCAAATCAATTTTAGTATCATGCAATTGTTGTTTAAGCTAGAAAAATTAGAGCAAAATAGTTATTAAAGACTGTTTTGAAAATTATAAAAGAAAACAACTAAGATCTGAAAATACAAAATTATTATAGAAAGAATTTATTGTTACAAATAATAGTAATATTATATGCAACAATAAATTCTTTTAATTATATATATATATATATATATCTGAGTGTGTGTGTGTGTGT
>BMAW01128585.1:110086-185738 GCA_019974015.1 Nephila pilipes | reverse complement strand
GTGTGTGTGTGTGTGTGTGTGTGTGTGTGTGTGTGTGTGTTTTATTTTGCTATAAGTGATATTATTTTATTCTAAACAAGATTAACAAGAAATGAAAATTTCTCATACGATGTAGAACTATTAATATTTAATTTTTTAAAGCTAATCATGAGAACATTAATTAAATCATCTATATCTATTGAATTAAACAAAACAAAGTCTTCAAAATCATAACAAAATCAATATCTTCTCTTAACTATAATAATAATAGAGTAAATATCTTCATCTTTCATGTAATTAGTAATTTCATTATTATTTTTAATAATAACAGTCTTATCAAAACTATATATAGTATTTTGTAAGATTTTCCAAGTTATAGTAATGTTAGCATTGAAACCATTAGTCACAATTTTAAATTTAATAAACTTAGATTTTGATAAGTTAAGGAGTGAAAAATGAGTGTGGGAAATTTTACCATATTAATTGTATAACCCTTTTTCTAACATAAAGCTTTAATTCTATAGGTGATTTCTCTGTCACTATTAATAACATTAATAGAGGCATTATGTTGAATCGGATGCTAAAAAGACAAATTAACATAAAGTTTCTTGCAAATAACGGCATAGTTTCAAGAGACATTATCAATATAACAAATAATGAATTTATCTCGTAACTTTTTAGTAGAACTTTTTAGAAGTCTGAACTTAATGCTTATGTTAATCTAATGTTCTAGTTTTAGGTGTTTATGTTAAAATTCAGATATTCCATCTCTTTGTTAATATAGAATTTAAAATCTCCAATAAGTATCTTATATTTAAGAGCCATATTAATTTAAAAATTATCAATATTTTCATTAATATTTTCTTCAATATATTTATTATAGTTATAAATAATAATTCTGAAACCTGTATCTTTATTTATAATTTCCCTAAGATTTTTATTGTGAACAATATTTAGATCACCAGTAATCCCACACACAAGTTGGAATTCTTCATTTATATATTCTTTATAGTCCTCACAATTATAAACATCATTACTATGTATATATTTACAATTATTATAGTTATACATGAAATGTCCCACATTTTTATTAAATTTAAAAAAGCTTTATAATATTAATATTATTATTAAGTTTTTTATGCACTTATTAAGAATATAGTTAAAGTTTATTTTATCAAAAGATTTATTCATGAAATTAATACTACAGGTTTTATTTTATTTATTTATTTATTTTGGTTATCATTATTACAAGTATATATTTTATATTTATGAACAAAATAATTACAAATATCCTTAACAACATGAAGATAAGTACTATCTATTTCATCTACTTTAGTAACAAAATTCTTTAAAATATTAAACTCTCACAAATATCCTTAACAACATGAAGATAAGTACTATCTATTTCATCTATTACTTTAGTAATGAAGTCCTCCTGTTCATATTTATTATTTCAGAGCGCTCTCTCTCTCTCTCTCTCCCCCTATATTTTCTTTCGTTATTAACTTCATTGGAAACACTAAGCTTATTGTAACTATAATTTCTATAAAAAAAAAAATATTCTTTTTTTGTCATTTTGTTTAAAAATTTTAATTATATTTTTATTAAAAAGCAAAGTATTAAGAAAATATGGATATATAGCATTGTAAACCCTAATGTAATAATTTTTCAAACCATAAACTTCTTTAATTGTTAGGCACAATCCTAATAAAAGTTAGCTGTACATTTTCAATTTATGAGTATAAAAGTGTCTAATTTCAATTTTACGGCAGTTTTTAAATCCATGTAATTATTTATATTAAGTCTGTTGATTAATATGTATGATAATATTATTACCAGTTTGACCTATATATTTATAATCACATACTATATACTTAAGTAAGTAAACACAGATATAAGTTTTTCAAAATCAAATTTGGAATCAATATTAAATTGTTACTTATTAATCATTTTACATGTTTTGCATCTCTTGTAATTTAATTGAACAATCTTAAAATTATAATTGCAATCGAAACTTTGTGTATCATATTCCTAATTATCTCTAAAGAGTTACTATGTATACAAATATTATAATAATATCTTTCTCACATTTATATTTATTATTCCAAACTATCATCGGTTTGTAATTCCCACAATCTGTTTATCAATCACTTCTGCATTGATTAAAACATCCTTAGCAAACTTACGGTTTAAATCATATTTGCCCGTAATTTCATTTCTATATTTATCAACATCATACAAATTACCTCTAACATTCTTCTTTTATTCATTATCGCAATATATTACTTTCCTAACCATATATTTTCCAACTAATTTCTTACTCCATTCATTATTTCTGTATATTTTCCATTACTACTTGTATCAACCAATTTTTATAAACTCTACCATACATCATCATATATAAATTGAACTATAACTAAAAATTATAGAACAATTGTAATTATAAACATACTGAAACAAAACACCACTAAACCAAATAAAATATCAAATTTAAAAAACAAAATGTAAATCAAATAGTTTTGATCCAACAAAAATAGATCGAAGTACTTTGTAATCTTCAAAAAGACAAGAAATCAAGTGTCTAATATCAAGACTTCAAATAAACAATTTTTTTAAATATAAAAGTGAAAAAAGAATACCACCACCCAATACAAAATGCCATCTTAATACAAATTATCTACCGTCAACATAATCATAAGCAAAAAAAAAAAGCAAATACGGTAAAACATTGATGATCTTACATATATCATATGTAATACCAAGCATCTGTAGCTATTAAAAACTAATAGCCTAATTGCCTGTCACAAAATTTTTAAATTCCCAAAACTCATTCATTAAAAGTAAATATTGATTTAGACAGAACGATAGCTTATTCAATCCAAATTTAGAAGAAAAAAAAATTCATATAATTATATAACACAATGTACAAATTTCACAATAATCAAAATACTTAAAAAGATAGAAAACCTGAAAAAGTAAAAGAAAAATAGAACATAACACACAAAAAATTATCAAAATTAAAAAATCAAATATTGTAAGGCACCAAAAACACATAACATGAAAAAATATTATTGAGACAAAAGAAATCAACTACACAAATACCAGAAATTAACAAGAATCTCGAAAATAATAAAGATATTCAAAAAAAAGATTTAAAAATCTAGAATATATATCTGAATTGACAAGAAATTACAAAGTGAGCACTAGACCAACTATAAATTACCTTTAATGTTTTAGTGATTTGATGCTTCTGCTTTTTTAGCTGCTTTGTTGCTGCATCTTTCAAATGTTTTAAGTGGGATATTGTAGATGAAAGTTGAGATTTAACAGATTGTATGGTATTGTGCTGGTGAGAAATTTTTTCATAATGCTGCAGATTTTTTTGCCTAAAGTACAAAGAAATAATAAAATGTATGCTAAACAACGATTTCCATCAATATTTCCAAGATATTAACTATATAGTTTTTACCTTAAAATTTGAACTTCTTCCTTCAATGCTTCATAATCAATATTTTCATTAAGTTCAGTTTGACATTCTTTCTCTTCAATCTCTCTAATTCCATTTTCAATTAACAATGAATTGAGGCCTTTCGAAAAAAACACGATATATTAATTCTGAAAAATTATCATAAAAGTAATGATCATGAAAGGAGAAGTTAAATATGTATCAAATATTTTAAATGACATACGATAAAAGTAAATAGTTTTTTTTTTTTTTTTTTTTTTTTTTTTTTTTCCCATCCCAGATCAAAATTTAGTCAAAGAAAATTGTACTTACGGCTATGCTCCAGTTGCAACAATACAAGTAATTGTTCTTTTTCGGCTAGCCTGAAATTTGAATCTTCTAATTCCTCTTTAAGTCTCAACAAAACAGCATTTTGTTGATTCAAATTGTCTTTTAGTGCTTCTATTTCGTCTAGCAAGCTTGTTTCTCGTTGAATTTGCTCTTGTACTACAGACTGGCTGGGATTTGCATAATATTCGATTTTATTCTGTTCTTTTATAATAGAAGCGCTTTCATGTTCAGATTTTATATCAACAATTGCAATTTCAGTAGATGCATCATGCTCAGGCTCTTCAACCAAATCTGAAAGCTACATTTTATGTATGAGAAAAAAAAACTAGTTTTTTGAAATAAATTTCTATGTTTAAAAATAACAAAGCTAAAAAGGGAAAAATTTTAGCAATATATATATATATATATATATATAAACACCTTTTCTACTAATGTTCTACCATTATTCATGACAATAATTTATCAGTTTTATTACAAATAAAACTGATAAAACACTCTCATAAAACACTCCCATGAATCATTTTTTAATTTAATATGATTTCTCTTTGGGATAAATATTAGCTAAAAATGCATGAGACTATAACATTATATCAATAGATTCTACCTTATTATAGTAAAACTTTATAAATACAACTACATGTTATTTGCATAAATATTTGAGTTAACAACATTAATACATGAAATAATGCTTACATTAAATTTTTTTAACATAATTTATAAATTAGTGACTAAAGCCTATTTCCATAAACATAACAATCTTACTCTTTCCAATGTATGCATTTCATTTGGAGTTGAATCACATAATTCATCAGTTTGGGTGCCAGTTTCACAACTATCAGAAAAGGATTCAATAAATGTAGTTCCATTTGTTATTTCACTCAGATCTTTTTCATGACTATCTTTCTGAACATTCAAATTTACATCGCAATTTTCTTCGAATGATTCTGAGAATGTTGGCAGTAAATTTTGTTTGTACACGGTCTGTCCTAATGCACTATCTTGAGAGAGAAAATTACTTTCACTTTGTTCAACAGGAAATGATTCTTTAAATTTAAAATAGTTTTTAGGGATAAAAGCAGTACTTTCGGGATTATTCTCCAGTTTACAATTATCTTGGTTGCACATGTAAATTTCACAGCTTTGAGCAAGAGAAAATTGATCAAAATTATGAAAACTTAAACTTTCTGATGGCAAATATTGAGGCAGCAGAGGATAAAAACCTGAAATGTTATCTGCAGTATCCTCATTTATGGGTTTATCATCATCCTTTACATTTGGCTTGAAAAAAACAACATAACAAGATGCTTTAGGAGCAAAAGTTTGAGGATTCATATTTTCTTCACTCACAACAGCCTCACAAAGCATAAAATGTTGGCAAGGTAATTGCTGATCATTAATATTTGCCTCAAGATATGGATTAACACTCTGAAGTAGTAACATAGAATTATTCAAAGGATTGTTAACTTCATATAAAACATAATTCTTCCCTGATTGCTGAGTTTCATTAGACATTACAGCTGTTAGTATAGCTGTACAACATAAACTTTCTTCTGAAACATTTTTTTCATTTAAAATCAATTTTTCTTTTGAATCTATAATGAAAGTACCTTCACGACACGCAGAAAGTGGTTTCTCACAAACAAATGTACCACTACGTTCCAAAGTAAAGTTACAATCATCATTATTCGAGTAAAAAGTCATATCTTCAACAGGATTATCTTCTTCCGAAGCTTCAATGTCTGTATTACAAACTTCAACAGAGGATAAATCAGGGCATGCCTCATCATTAACAATAGTATCTGTTTCATCTTCATCATTAATATTTGGCATTGGTTCTGTTTCATTTGGCATGGAAGACAAGAGTTGAAAATCAGATACGATACATGAAGTTTCAATATCATCATTTATGCTTACATTTTCATGGGTATTATATTGAGCTTCATCACTAGGAATTTCTTTCATAACGAAATTGTTGTCATTTGTTTCCAAGCTATTGCACTGCTCATAAGGCAAACAAGCAATTGAACTCCCAGCAGAAATTGAAGATAAAGGAACAATATTTGATTTATGAAAGGTACAGCTCCAATTATTATCCTGATCACAAATTTCAATTGATTTTACATTGTCTTTGAGCATATTATGAAGCACATTATGTGCAATATTAATATTTGTATTAAAAAACATTGACATGAAAATGTTAGCATCACTCAAGTAGTTAAACGTATTGGAGGCTGGCCTATCACTAATTTGGAAATCGGATAACAGTAAGGAAATATTAGATTCCTTGAACAAAGGTGAATTCATTTTTATATTAAGAACAGGAAAAACCGTTTTACCAGCTTCACCATTGGATGACAAATAAAATTTTGCAGGAAAGCTACCTGATAATGGAATAATGCAAGATGATGATTCTGATTCAGACTGACTGTTCAAGTTATTATCAACAGATATTTTTTGGCAATCAGATGAGTAATTTATTTCTACAACTGTGTTATCATCCGAAACGTCTATAATATTTATATCATCCATTTTGTCACCAGAACAACTTAATTCCAAAGAATTATTCATACAAGAATCAGATTCTTCTGATACTTCAGGAACAACATAAATTTCTCTGCTTATTTCTTGAAATGTAGGCGCAAAAACAAGAGAAGTTTCATTATTAGTTGGACACAAAAGATATTCTGTTTGAACTGCAATGTCGCACAGATTTCTTTCATTTAAAAATTCTGTTTCTTTCTCTTCTTGATCTGGTCTCAATTCAATTAAAGTTTGAGTAGATACTGTTATATTCACAGATTTGCCGATTTGGGAAAGAGGTGCACTTTCATGGGTGACGGATATACTTTCATCACCTGAAACAAGAAGATTGTTTAAATTGCAATTTTCATATAATGTTTTTTAAAAAAACCAAAATAATTAATCCAACAAGGGAGAAGGTGAACACATTTTGTTAAAAATAATTCTAAACCAAACCCTTAAATTTTGTTAAAATATACATGAAATAGAAACTATATGAAACAATTCACATTTATACGATTAAGAATTAAGGAAATACAACTAAGAAAATACACTTACAAGAATCTTGCTGATCAGATGGGCTTTCACAACCCATAGACACTTTTTCAATCCATTCAAGCTGATTTGTGTACATGTACAATACAGTTTCATCAAGAGAAGATGAATCTGAGGTTGATATCATATGTCCTAAATCTTTAATTACTTCTCTTAAACCAGATATATTCCTACTGCTTCCTTTTAATTTTCTCTAAAAAAAATACGACATATATATTGGAAAGTGTAGATCAGTACTTTTTCTCTTAATTTTTCAAAAGAGTAACATCTTGTCATATCATTCAAAAAAATATTTTAGTTTTTCTTACTTCAGCATCCATTATGAAACACTGCAGTTTATTCCAGGCACGTTTTTTCTCTTGACGCACATTTCTCAAATAGCTGACTTCTTGACGTAATGCACTACATTCTTCTGATAAAGAAGTAACCATATTAATAAGATTCTCGTCATCATTCTCTTCTACTTCAACATCACGAATAACTGACACTGCCTCAAATATTCGACTACGTAGATTTGCCAACTGAAATGAAAATGCTTTTAGCATCAAAACAAATGCTTAGAAATAAGAGAATAAATAGAGCATATAATAATAAAATTAACATTAAACATGATCAAAGGAACGTATATTTGACATTACTTGTAAGCCTCCAATTGCGAGCTTTAATGTTATCAAGAATATCACACAACAACATGTGTGATATTAAATATAAAATAAAAGCTATAACTTACAGTAATACATGTTTTTATCCAGTAATTATAAAATTTTATATTCGTTTGTAAGTAAGCTGTTACAAACTTATCTGAAAAATAATATACCTTAAGATTTGTCTTATCACTGAAAACAACTACTAAAGGAAATATGTTTATGGAATGATAAAGGGCCCCATTGAATAACTTTAATGTATAACCATATAACACAATAATATAAGTAAACATACCTGTTTATTCGCATCGTTTGATGTAGCACCAAAAATTGTATTTGTTTCATACATTACATCAGGATCTGTATTCTCTGGTTCATCACAGCAACTAAGCTATGAATGAACAGATATAAAGATAATTTAAGTAATTCTGTTTCACAAAAGAACAAAAAAAAATCATTTAACGATAAAAAAAATTTTAAAAAAATAATTTCCTTCATAAACAAAATTCAACAATCCTAAAATTATTAGGGAAATTTAAAAAATATTTCTAAATGAAAAATATTTAATTCGTCCAAAAAATTATTACTATCAAAAAAATTAACTAGTGAACTGAACAGTAAGGTAGCACATATTATAGAAGTGGTGTGCCAGTTTCATTAAGAAATGCATTTTAGTTTTCATTAAATTACAATTCCTTATTTGTAACTAGATTTACTAAAATTGAATCATTATAGATCTTTTTAAAGCTTCCTTTTAGCAATGAAGTGCTCTTACAGTTGTTAGCTATAATTGCCGTTTCCTGTTTCATTCAAGAGACGGCAATTATAGTCAACAGAGATTGCAGCGCGTACAAATACATATTCAAAATATCTCTCGGCAAATTTAAACAGTTCCGGTAAGGTGTGACATCACAGAGAAAATTCAGGAAAAGTCCGTAACTTTCTACTCAGTCGAGAATTCACAAAGATTCCAACACTTTCTAGAATCTTCAATTTGTCACCAAAGTCCCCATGTTTCTCGCCAAGTCACCAAGGTTAAGGGATCCTTCCTTAAACTTTTCTAAATTGACTAATGAAGCCTCTGTAAATGTCTCTTTTCCTTCACAAGAGAACCATTGCAAGGAAGTGTCATCTCGGGTTTGCAACTATACGAAACTTATTTTCATATAAAAAAGAATTTATAGATTTTATGTTTACAATACTTCTGAGAAAATAAGCTGTGATTAATGAGTTTAAAAGTTGAAATTTTACGACTATGATGTATCTGCCAGGGTGGCGTATCAGGAGGAATTTTATTTTTCATCTGTCTTTAGAACTTCGCAAGTTTAGATCGTAAGTTATGCGCAAGCAAAACTGTTAATGTAGAATTCGCTACGACATTTAAGTCGCAGTGATACGAGTGATACTAAAAAAAGTGATACGAGCACTCAAATTGTCCTAAAGCAGTGCAACAAGTTCGAACCCACGTGAAACTCGCCTAACTAGAGAAAGGTGGACATAGTGTAAGGATACCGTAATGCATAGATTTTCTGATGAAAACATTTTAAAAAAAGAGGGGGATGAAGATAGCGACGTTGAAAGAAGTGATTTGGAACAGAGTGATGAAAATGATATTTATGGTCTTTTGTTAAATTTATTAAGTCTGACATTGATGTGTCGGATTTAAGATTTCGTATACAGTGTGTTACAAAACTCATGGACAAAAATTTAAGGGGCGATAGAAAACATCGAAACAAGCAGTTTTCCCTAACACAATGCATAGTAGGAGGTCAATCGTTGAACAGTTAGACAGCGCTGTAATGGAAAACATAAAGCACGAGTTTTCTTTCACATCATCATTTCTACCGTTGATTTCAGGAGGCATGGCGACATACAACAATCAGGTAAAGGCCACAGCCTAAAAAAAGTCTTGAAGCGTGTCTGTGGTTTCATTACTCGTATGACATACAGGGTGCTTCGAAACTCATGAACAAAGATTTAAGGGAAGAAGCTCGCGCTCTATGTTTTCCATTATGGCGTCGTCTAGCAGTTCCCCGCGCTTGCTCTCCACCTATGCATAGTAAGGTGAAAATTGCTTGTTTAGTTGTTTTCCATGAGTATCACCCCTTAGATTCTTGACCCTGCATTTCGAAACACCCTGCATATAAATGTAATTTATTTTAATTATAAAATGTTGTTTGACAATCTAATTTACGTATCCTTTTTCATAATATGGTAATTTATGGTGATAAACAAAGTTAACCGAATCAGTAAAAATGACGTCCATTAGATATCAGCAGAGTTCGTTAGGGGTTAACTTAAAGTAAAATGTTTATTTATTTATTATAATTTGCTATAAATGTTAACAATGATAGTTTCTTCAATAAGGAAGGGAATTATATATAGTGAATAAATAAATATTAAGTGCCACGTTACGAGAATGCTTTTCTGCGACTTATAGGGCGGTGTGGCTTATCTCATGAACTTTCACTTTTTTGGTCAATTATCATGTATGCAGCGTATGCGCCTGGGAGACTTATCTACCCGAAATTACAGTAACTTACTATCAAATAAAATAAACGAATCAACTTAATGAAAACTTTTTACACGCAGAAGCAATTTCCCGCAATATTTAATAAATTATTATAAGATATATGGATAGACAGTGAAATACAAGGTAGTTTTATTAAACAAAAAAAAATACTGAGTACAAATCCTTTTAATTTAACTTAACTAACGTTGCAATATTTGTACGAAAATTCTTTAACATTTTTTTAAAAAAATTTACACTTATTTCATTTTACTTCCTTAAAAAAAAAAAGTTCAACATGTCAGTAAGTTAGTACATAACACTATGAATGTGTTGCTAAAAATGGATATTATTAAAACTTTAGAAAATAAATTATATATTAAAGTTAAATATTTTGAATACTTTCAAAAGTACTTTTTTCCCCATACAAAATTGTACAGCAAAAAGAAAACAATTAATATCTATCTAAAGAAAATTTATTAAAGATAGATCCTAGACGTTTTTCCCAGCAATTTCATATCAATACGATAATTAAAAGAACCAAACAAACAACATGTGTATTCCACAAATATTCAAATATTTAAAAAAAAAAAATGCAGATCATGAAAATAGTGGAAATATAAATTAAAAATATGCATGTATTTTCCCCGCATGCATTTGTCAATACAAATTACTTTTCAATGTTCGAATAATACAAAATCTACTTACAGTTTTTATTTTCTTCTCATAATAACAAGCATTCTTCTCATTACTTTTTGTAAGTTTTATTTCGTTTGTGTCAAATTCGCTTTCTAAACACAAATCCCTCTTCTTTACATGACTGTAGCATTTACAATCTGAAGAATGAGAACTTTGAAATACTTCATCAAGATG
Organism: Nephila pilipes; assembly: GCA_019974015.1. Taxonomy (NCBI): domain Eukaryota; kingdom Metazoa; phylum Arthropoda; class Arachnida; order Araneae; family Nephilidae; genus Nephila; species Nephila pilipes. The sequence goes on along the minus strand of BMAW01128585.1, from coordinate 174,862 downwards.
ACTTTCTTCAGCAGCTAATAAAATATGTTTTAATTGCATCAGTTCTTCTTGGAGATTTTGAAAGTGCTGGCAAAATTCTTCAAAACTGGAGTAAATACTATCAGTACAAAAGCTGCTGTTTTCATGTTCATAAGCCAGTTGCTGGAACTGAGTGTTTCTTACATAAATTTGGCTATGTAAAAGGCATCGTTTGGTTTTCATATATATTTTTTGAAGACATGCTTTTAATGTTTTGTTTTCTTCAAGGCAATTGTTGTAATTCTTTTCGCTAAAATGAATTAATTCAATAACAGACGATAACAGACCTTCTCTAAAATCCAAATGCTCACTGCAAAACTTGCAGTCATCGCATTTTAAGGCATGTAAACCATTAGTAACTTCAAGTATGAGGTCTATATTGGAGCTTGCTTTTTCTAGTTTTCTTTTACATTTTTTCTTAGAACTTTTTAGTTTCAACACATCAGAACTGATAAGTTGCATTAGCGATTTCTTTTCTTCCACATTTTCTTCAGCTTGTTTAATTTTATCCCATAAAAAACTGTTGCAGGTTTTATGACTCTCAAGAGCGGAATCAACGATTTCACTTTCATTTTCATGACCACTTAAGGAAGATGAATCACAAGTGGATGTGCAGTCTTCAATCAAAGATTTAACTTCATCAACCTGAAATTTGAAGCATAAGATGTATAAAGATTCAAATGAAAGCTTTTTTTGTTTGAGAGAACAATCCCTATCAACATCAGTCTCGTGTATATATAATGTAATATTATATATATATATATATATATATATATATATATATATATATTGTAGCTCCGGTTATACTGAACGGATCCGAAAGGAACAAAAAAAAACGTGTTATGCAGATAATGGGATCGATGTTGATTTGAAAAATAATTAATAGCTGGAAAGTGTGGTTGAGCAATGTAACAGTAATTATGCACTTAATTTTCAGTAATTTCCCGTAGAAAGAAGCATTCGCCCACAGTGGCCATGCACCAGGACAAAAAGGAATATGTATGAATCGTAAAACTATTTTATCAGAATGATAGCAGTGCTCAAGCCGCACTCCGTACTTTTAGAAGGATGAAAAATTTTAGGAAGGGCCCCGTGTCTGTAAAGTTTATTAAGTTAATTAAACGAATAGTTAATAAGACGAATAGTTTTATTGGATATACAGTCACAAGTAAAAGGTACGGCAAACTTCTAGACGAACAGATTGTCCAAACGTTAAGACAATGTGGCTATTTGGAATACACAGTGTTTAAGCAAGACGAAGCAATTGCACATACGGCTATACGTTCAAAAATTATGATTCGAACGAATTTTCTTGATAAACGGGTCATCTCGTGATGATACAATAGAACAGAATAATCTGGTCGCCAGATCATTGGATCTGAATCCTTGACTTCTGGTTGTGGGATATCCACAAAAATCACGTGCATCTAGTACGTTTGAATAACGGAGCGTATTTGAAAGTTAGCATCGTCCGCCTAATTCCCTCTTCATTCAAAAATTTTGTGTTGGTACCCTTTTAACGTGTTGTGGATAGGCAAGGCAGTCACATCCAACACACATGAATACTACAAATAAAACGTATGTTTCATTATAATTATTATTTATTTATTATTTTACTCTTGCACAATCAATTACTTGATTGCAACGCCATCTATCGGCAAAAGTTTGAGATATTAATTTGTTCCGGTTAAACCTCGGCTTCATAATCAACATGACACATATTTGAAGTTCCATTCAGATCCATTCAATATAACCGGAGCTACGGACCTCTAAATACTGTCAGTTTCATTTTAGCAATGATTTATAAAACCGTATTGTAAACACCACTAAGATTACATTTAATTTTTGCAGGTGCTTATAAAACAAGTAAAAAGAGGTTTTGAAATTGAAGAAAAATTTTAAAAGTTAGATATTTATATTTAGTTTTTCAAATCTAACAAAAACAAAAGATTTTTTTTTTTTTTTAATTACAAATCTCTACATTCATCCACAGTTTTCTAAGAATTTAAACCAATAATTTTTAGAAGAAAAGCATACATATCAGACCTAGATACATAGAAGATTCTTAAAATATTTATAATCAAGTAGTGAATTACCTCTCTTTGAATATATTCCCAAACTTTATGCTGGGCAAAGATTTCATTCTCCAGGAGCTTTAATCTAGTATTAATTAAATTACATAGTGAATTAACACATTTGGGTTCCCTCTCCTTAAACTGAAAATCTAAAAAAAGAGGAGGAAAAAAATCCAGTTTACTACAAAAAATGTGACATTCAATAGTTAAGAAGTTCGCTTACATAGTCTTACCATAGAAATTCAAAAACTAAACGATTAATGACTTTCAAACTTTAACCATTCAATTTTGTTTAAAAATTCTAAATTTATACATATATATTCAAAATGAGATACTGAAATACAAGCTTTTCAATGACGAAAAAAATGAAATACCATATAGAAACTATCTGCTTTCATTAATATTGAATGTATGTAAAAACACACAGTACATAATAATGAAACAATTGCTATTTCAAAGCCATAGAACGCCTCAATAAATAACAGTTATGAATTGAATGTTACAATCAGGGGTATGTGAAACCTCCCCTGGCTGTCATGAAGGCATGAATGTAGCAAGGTTAGGAATAATATACACTCTATAACAAACAAACAAAAAAAAAAAAAAACGACGCACCAAGAACGAGTTGCCCGAATGTAATGAAATTTCGTATGCAAAGACATTTGAACTAAACATGCAAATGATTAAAATTTGGTGTAAATGAATGAATAGCTGGAACTACAGCGCATCGGAACTGCGCACTCAGCAGGTGTATATAAGAAGCAATTCTCAATCTGATGGTCAAATTTTCTGTTGCATTGCGATTTAGGATACCTTTCAACGACTGAAAAAATGCCTCGTCACAGAATTTGAGCTCATTACGAGTAACTGTCAGAGTTTGAAAGAAGCCGTTTCATTGGATTGAAAGAGGCAAGTTGGGCAAATCGGAGAATCGTTCATCATGGGGGTCGAAGCGATGCGACGATTAGAAGATGTTGGCAAGAATGGGTGGACAATGGCAGATTTCAATGTCTTGATGGTAGCGGTCGACCTAGGGCCACAGCAGATCGGGAGGACAGAGTGATTGTCAGATCAGCTATCACAGCGCATGATTCATCGTTATCAACCATCAGACGTGCAAAACCCGCACACGAGTGTCCACCATGACCATTCACAGACGGATGATAGAGTGAAATCTACTCTCGTACCAACCGCTACTCCACCTGCCATTCATGCCTGCGCACTGTCGAGCCAGATTACAGTGGTGCTTGGATCGATCAGATTCGAATGATGCTGACTGAGGACGTATAGTGTTTAGCGAGGAATGCCGCTTCCAACTGTGTCCTGACGACTATCGAAGAAGTGTCTGGAAACATCCAGAGCAGCGTGCCGATCCTGCTTTAACTATTGCTTGCCACACAGGCCCTCAACCAGGAGTTATGGTCTGGGGTGCCATTTCTTTTGTCAGCCTAACCCCTTTGGTCGTCATTAGAGGCACACTTACAGGACAGCGGTACGTCGACGACATTCTAAGACCTGTTTTGCTACCGTTCCTTTCGCAGTATCCTGGCCTTGTTTTTCAGCAAGATAATGCCAGACCACATACGGCACGTGTTGCAATGAACTGTCTTACAGCTTGTCAAATACTTCCTTGGCCAGCCAGATCTCTCTCCAATCGAGCATGTCTGGACCATCATGGGAAGTTTGAGATATTAATTTGTTCCGGTTAAACCTCGGCTTCATAATCAATATAACACATATTTGAAGTTCTATTCAGATCCATTCAATATAACCGGAGCTACGGACCTCTAAATACAGTCAGTTTCATTTTAGCCGTAACTTATAAAACTGTATTGTTAACACCACTAAGATCATATTTAGTGTTTAGGTCATCAACATTCCTGGTAGACTGTATCTGCCAGGGTATGTTGATGAGCTAGCCCGACAATTGGAGCAAATTTGGCAAGAAATACCGCAGGAGACCATCAGCGAGCTTTATCACTCTATGCCACGTCGTGTGGCAGCTTGCATCCAGGCTAGAGGTGGGTCAACACCTTATTGAGCTCGTTACTTAGTAACTATGTAACTCAGAAATAATCATTCAATTTTTCAGAAATTTTAATCATTTTCTATTCTGAACATAATTTTCCTATCCACCAATTTTTGTTTCCATCGGACAACTCCTTCTTGGTGCGTCGTTTCTTTGGTTATAGAGTGTATATTCCTAATCTATCCTCTAACAGATTTTGCAAGGAATTCCTCAATTCCAAGAGCAGATCTTTGATATTAAGTTATGTATGAGTTTCTTGGCCTACTTTTTCAAATATATGTTCAATTGGAGAAAAGTGTGGCGATCTTGCTGGTCAAAGAAGAGTTTAAGAGCACTCCAGTGATATGATAGTCATAAAAAGTCTGTCACATTGGAAAAAGGTATATTAATGAAGATACTCGCGAATGGTCATAGAATATCATCGACAAAGCACAGATTTCATTAAGTTGTATGCTAGACTAGTAAAGGCTATCTTTTGGTTTAAAACAGTTAGTATCCCACATCTTTTCCAAGAATAATGGTTGTATATCCTCTCATAAAGTTAGTATAAGAGAGTTTGCTCGACCATACAAGAATGCAATGATCATCTGTTTAAAACTGAAATTGTTAGTCTGCTAGCAACCATTATAATTTGGTATGACACAACTCAAGATGACTTATCAATGTGAAAGAGTTATAAGCAGACGTCGAGTTGCATCATAGTAATTTTGTCTCAGCAAAGCCCCGTGATATAGTAATAGGATCTACAGTCGATGGAAAAAACTGCTGCTTAATATATGTTAGAAAATCACAGCATGAGAAGAGTTAGAGACAATCATATATGTAGTTGATCTAATTTCGCATTCAAACATCAGGGCCTAATCTAATAATTTTTTTTAAAAAAATTAATAAAACTGAGAAAGAAAAAAAACTTTACTTTGAACCTAAGCATAACAATAGAAAATCCAATATCTTAAACATTAAGATGTTAGGAACTATGACAAATTGGGAAAATTAAAGATGAACAAAGAGTAGTGAAACTTAAAAACGATTTATTCCAGAACACCTAAAAGGATGCATTATTTATACATGTGGTCACACATTTTATTATACATGTGGCCGTCTATTGATTAAAAAACTTGAAAAAGAATCGATGACCCAAATGTTTGAGTTTCTAGTTAATACATAAAGCTAAAAGCACAATAACCAGAGAAAAGGATTAAATTCCAATTAATGCATATACTTTTAGAAATTCAAACAGATGAAAACATCAATCGTGATATGCCGAACGTAGATATTCATTTATTAAATCCAGATTTTTTTTCCTATACATTCCTTAACGTTTTTATGTAGTCAAGGTGAAATGCATTTCAAATGTTTTTATAAATAAATGAAATAAGTATATTTCAATATATTTATATGTAAATATAATGAAAAATAAGCATATATGAAATAAGTATATTTCGTTTCTAAAGCAGTGCACAATTTCTTCTATAAAATGAACCATCGTAACTTAAAAATACAAAGTAATCGCAAGTTCATTAAATAATTGCATTCATCTGTCTTGAATTCCCCAGCAATAAATACAGAAACCAACGAAATTTAATTAATCCCGAAAGAACTCCTAAATTATAAAAACATAATATTTGCATAAAACTATAATGAACTTATTCTTATACATATCAAGATACAAATTCTCATATAATCTGACATAATATTGAAATCACTACTTCTCAAATTTCAGAAAAAGATTTGGCTATACTTTTGCCATGCTGAAGAAATCTTCCGAGATTGAATTTCGAAAAACTGAAAATTTACTTTGAGGGAAGTACACACCTTATAACACTTTAACAAAACAAGCATCTAACGAGATCTTATAGCATTTTAAGAAAATACGAACATTCCTAGACATAAAAATTGAAAGAAAAAAAAACTTTAATACTGAATATTTCAAAGATGATAAAAATGAACATTCCGGAATTAGATTTAGATTATTTTTTTTAATTCACACAAAGAGCATTTCAACACAATAAATGTTTTAACAAATATTGTCATCTTTAACAAAGTAATAAGTAATAGAATTTTATACAAATATTTATTTTTAAACATACTGAAATCTAATATAAAATAAATTATATCAAATATAGTTTACACCAAATACAGTACAATTCAATGCATACTTAAAGCATTAAAGATATAAATATATTTCTATAGTACAGTTAAACACTAGAACCTCTTATTTATCATATTACACATTCATAAACAGAAGTAAGAATGAGTTGCAAAATTAAATATTTATTCAAATATAATAAAGAAATTTCACTTCAGTATTAGAAAATAAGGAAATTATACTGAAAAGGCAATATAATTATGAGCGAATTCTTACTTCTCAGACCAGCTGCACAAAAAAATATAATGAAACTTCAGTTTTAATTATGATGTATATAAGGTATCTCTTCATTTGTATCTGGTTAACTAAAATAACACTGCATTCACAAATTACACAAACAAGAGGTACTTAAGTTTTATTATACTACGTTACACATTGTAATGTAATTCTGGTTATGATTTCAATTAAAAATTATTCTTGACCTAAATCAAAAAAAAATCTTCATAAAAAATTGCTTTATAATATATATACAGGATTATTCAAAATGATTCATCCAATTTCAAAACTCCATATTTTCATATATAAGCAACATAGAATGATAAGTAATACATGAATGCAAAGGGAAAATATAGAAGGGTTTTTTTACTCAATTGTTTGATATATCTTCCTTTAGTTACAAATATAATGCCAATTCGATACATAAATTCCTGTTAAAAACATTGTAAAGTGTCAGTGGTAATTAATTGAAAAGCAGCAGAAATCCATTGTTTTTCACATTTGGGCAATGGTGGTGCATTAACTTATCTTTTAAAAACCCCAAAGGAAGAAATCATATGGGGTCATAACAGATAAGTTAAATGGCCATTTGTGTGTACAACATAAATCATCTGGTTCATTGCAACAGATTCAACTGCGAGGTAGCTTTGAGAAAGCTTCTAATACAGCTTTCATGAAATAGTTTCACAAAGAGCACATTAGAGCCATCTATTTTTCACAATATAAAACTTCTAAAGCTTTCCTTTGTATTCATGAATTATTTATCATTCTTTATTGTTTAATTCTGAAATCATGGAGTTTTAAAATTGGATGAATCATTTTGAATAATCGCTGTGTGTGTGCGTTCCAATTCAACATTTTTACAATTCAAATAAAGCAGCTTAAAATAATTGTTTCATTTAATTACTTAAAAATTTACTAAGGATGAAAGAAAAAGGCAACACTTTCCAGTTTTACTGAAACATACCACAGCAATCTATGTGCAAAGGCAAATTATTTCTTTGTTTTGGAGGGGAAAATTCAGGATCAGACATAATGTAATCATTGTCCAGGTCTGTGCCTAAAGCAGGATTTAGTCAGTTGTCAACCTACAAAATCGTAATCATATGTTTAAATGTATTTTCGAAAAGATATTAAAAATAGTTAACAATTTCAATATTTGAAAATTATTTTTCAAGTATTAACTCCCTTATTATATAAAAATATAAAAAAAAAATTCAGATAAAAATGAAAGAGAGGTCAAATGCCTTTTAAAAGCAATGTGAATAGTTTGACTTGGCTACACTTTTACACAATAGTTTATGCTGTATAAATATTTTATGACTTTATTTTACTACATTTAGCATTTAAATGTATTAAAATTCTAACTTTATCTTTAGTCGCATATAATCAATCTTAATTCCAAATCCTTTTGAACATCACAGTATAATTATTATATATTATGTAAAGGCAATAACAACCCATAATTTCAATTTTAATGTGACTAAACATCATAACTGTTAAGGAAAATTTTACTCCAGAGAGCCAATTACACACTATATTACTACTTACTATTTATTAAAGGGAAAATAAAATTGTCAAAATAATAAATTCATATCTCTAAAAGCAAATATGCTTATTTTTAAGACAAAACATTAAATAGACTACGAAAAAAAGTAAATTATTGAGCATTTTGAAACTTCCTCCTAAATATTTCCTATTCTACTATTTCAATTACAGAAGTAGACAAAAATATGTGAAAATAAAGAATCATTAAATAAACTGATTAATAAAAATCTAATTTATTTAATCTGCATTTTTTTCTTTTGTAAATTAGATTTTAGCTAATCTAATTTGAAATCTTAGAATCATATATAAAAATGAAAATACAAAAACTCATTGTTGAATTAAAAAAAATTTATTCAAAAATTCAAAATATTACTTGAATAAAATCTAAAATACAGAATTTTTAATTGTCTTGTCCAATTTCCAGTTACAATGCATGTTTTTTTTATATATATAAATAGAAGGGAATTATAATTCAAAGCTATAAATTACCATTACTTAACAACAACACAATCACGCTTTGAATAAAAAGAACACTGCAAAGAAAAGCATTTGTTTCAAATGGAACTCTAATTTTATTTATACACCAAATAAAAGAACATATTAGTCAACTCAATTAATTCTAAATAATTTAGAAAATCACAGCTTACTAACTAAAAGATATTTCCTATTCAATGATTTAAACTATTTTGATATAAAAAATGAAAATGACAAATTTTTGAAGAAAGAAATTAAATGTAAAATTATTAAAAAATTGTAAAAACAAAAATAATATGGATTCAGAATTAGAATAAATAGAAAATAAAGCTAAAATTCTAAACTATTTGTGCAAAGAAATACTTTTATAAGAAAATCATTGCAATAAACAGTATCATATATAATGTATTTCATTTTTTGCATATATATATATATATATATCATAAAATCAGAAAAATAATAATTTTAAACAATTTTAAATTCACAAAATTTCAAACTTTCCAAAGTTTTTTCTTCAATCCAATTTAAATTATTGTTAGCATTTTACTCTAAAAACGGGGAAAATCAGAAATTATTATCACATAAAAGCTTGAAATATGACTTTAAAGTAACAGCAACTTAAATCATGAAACAGCTTCTCTAAATAATATATATAAAAAGAAAATTTTAAAATTCAAGTTTTTACATTCATTCAAACACAGATTTTTTTATTCTATTCATTTGAATAAATAAATATGATAATTATTATATAAGACACAATGACAGAAAGACATTGGGGATCTGTAATAAAATTTCCTTTAAAAAAACTTGCATTTTCTTTTCATAGAAACTTACTTAAAAATTAAAACTCTTAAAATTTCTTGTTGAAGATCATCCTGGACATTTATAACCATCCAGAATTTATTCAGTAGTCATTCTTTTAAAGGAATATACAACTGTACTCTTTGACATTGTATCATTTCTTATTGTGATACAATGTAAGGAAAAAGAAATCAATAGATTTTGAATAGAAATTTGATTGATAGAGAGAGATTTAAATCAAAATGACCAAAGGAATAAAGGAAGAAAAAAAAATTATATTTATATTCAATTACATGTAAATGAGAGCATCACAATGTAAAGGAGAAGTGAATGGCTATTATGCTAAACATCAATTCATTGTGAACCAGTATTCTACTTCATCTCTGAAGTGAATCATAAAACAATAACAAAACTCATAGTTCAGATATGAAGACTTCTTGGACTTTAGGTACATATAGTTCTACAACCTGGCATTAAAAGTCTGTAAGATAAAATAAAAGTATTGCCACAAACTAATATTTTTTTAAATTATAAAAAAAAAAAAAACCTTTCATTAAACTATATACACAAGCAAAAAAAAAACAATGCATCCTAACTATCTGATACAATCATTCAGAGAGTTCTACTTCATTCCTATAAATTGATTCAAAATTTAGTTAATGCAATGCATTAAATGTTTAAATATATTACTAAAAACTTAGTTTATAAGTTTATCAATAAATATATCTAAGTCAATAATATATATATATATATATATATATATATATATATATATATATATATAAGCATTGTACTCTTTGATTTATAAAAGATCCTAAAATAACTTTAACTTTAATGATATTTTAAAGAAATATATATGTCTCTTTTTCTAGGAATAATATAAATATTAAAATATATTCAGGTATAATAATAATCGGTTAATATTTAATTATAATCATAACACAGATTTACAGAATTGCAAAGTTGTAAATGCTATAAATTCAATATCATCAACATAATATTATTGAGAACTTGAATATAGTTGAGAACAAAGCTTAAAAAGAATATGAATAAAGAAAGGCACAAGTTATAGATTGAACACCTAAATTTCATAAAATCCTATTAAATTTCAAACAAATAGATTAAAAACGTTTGGTTAAAAATATTTTAAACACATTATAAAAATGCCTAGTAAATTTTTTAAAACATAATACAAAAAAGGTTTATTAAAACAAATTTTGAGATTCTAAAAATAAAGTTTCTAAACAAAAATATTTTTTTTTATTCCTGAAAATAGATGGTGCACCACTGGAATGAATTTTTTTTTTTTTTTTAATATCATACTGTATAATCAATGTAATCTTATATATTTTTTTTCTTTTAAATTTAAGCATTATATTAATATTCATAATATGATACAAATTTTTAGAATACTTTAGTAATTACAAAATAGCTCTTCTTTATTTAAAAACATTTTCTTGAAATTTTAGTTTAGTTTGCTATGTATGTACCTGTTCCTACCATGTGTTTCAGTGTACATTAGATTGGCTTCTTGTAACAAAACATATATATCACTATGAATTGATAATCATCAGAGGTTTACATATATATCTTTTTTCTTTTTTATTATTATTATGGGAATAAGCAGGTTGTTATACAGTAATTTTGTATCAGAGAAAAAGTGGATGTAGTATAATTTAGTAAACTATTCTTTTTCAATCCTAAACATGAAATGGTTATTTGAATTACTATGATACCCATTTCGATTTTTTCTTAGGGTTTAATTTTTATATATTTTACTCATTAATAGAACTTAACACATATCTTTTCACTGTGGTTATTAATTCTCACTTAATAATACAGCTTTCATTTTATATATAACAAATTTATTTTATATCAAATTAAAAATATTAAGAATGCAGCACATGCAAAAATAAAACATAAATAAGTTGATAGATCTCTACATATTAGACAGTAGTTTATTCGTGCAATGTGATTATTCAAGGCATTAATGAGTAATAAAAAGTAACTTAAAAAAACAAATAGCATGTGTGATTATTCAAGGCATTAATGAGTAATAAAAAGTAACTTAAAAAAACAAATAGCATGATAAAATTGCAATAACAAAAAGTAAACTTTAGTTCATTTGAATGCTTCTCAAAGACTAGATTTTTCCAATACATTATGTCAAAGCTTCTCAACATTTTTTCTCCATTTCTGATCATTTTTACAATGAAAAATTTGATTAGTACATGTATAAAAATGTATATATATAAACAATAGTCTATGATTTAAACCATTTAAGGTAACTACATATTGTAAAGGTTTTGTGACTTAAATTTCAATATGGTGAAGTCATTTGCATTTATGAACTATAATTAAGATGGAATACTTTGAATTCTCTAACTTATGCATTACATATGTTCTAAAATTTATTTTTCTCAAAACCTAAAAATTTAAGTAATTGTGAAGCTAAGCTTGTTATGATTTTCTAATGCTCTTTCTATCAATGATTTATTTTCTATTAATGCATTTATTTCCCTCTTTAATTTAGACCATCAAAATAATTATTTCATTCAAATTCCTTAATTAATTTTATCATTTTTAATCAATGGACAAATTGAACTAAAATTAAAGTTACAATCACCCATAAAAAATTTTGAATTCAACAACATTTAAACAATTTTTAGAAACCCATGGCAAACAATTCATATTTTTTCCGTATATATCAGTTGAAATTAATTAAAAGATATTCTTGGTACATCATCTTTACAATGGTAGAATATATTTTAAATTTGAATCAAGAAATCAACAAAGAATTTTTACGTAAAAGATAAAAAAAAAAAGCAATGAAAATAAAAATGCATAGTTTGAAAAACTGTGTCTTCAAATATTAAATATATCAATTTATTAATAGCAAAATAACAATAATGAAGAAAAAACATATGTGTGAATGTCTCTAAAGATGAATAGCAAATAATTATAAGTCCAGTAAAGAAAAGAATATATTTCAAATAACATCTATATCAAGTTTTTAACAGGAAAATGGATAAATACAATATCAATGTATTTAATGAATAATGTAAGATGAGGTAATTTATTCACGGTAATATAAAACAGAAAGGTATAATTACTAAATTAAATTTTTGTACTTACTACCAAGCATCCATTAAATTATATAAACCAAAAAGTATCTAGAAAATATTACTTCATACTCATACAGAAATCAAACACCTTCACTCATTATAATAAAAGTAAATTTTTTATTTAAGTAATTTCAATAGAATTGGCATTTTTTATACATAAAAATCTTTAAGATTATTAAAATTAAATCTAATTACAAAGCTAGCAATCATTAAAATATATGATTAATATATATCAAACAAAAGTAAACTTAACAAAAGTACACATAAAACACATCACTTCTTCAGTTAAATAAACATTTTTTTTAAAAAATATAAAGTAATAATGCCAATTAAAATGCTAAAAATCACAAATAATTGCTGTTGTAAGAGATTAGAGCTATTTTCTTTTCTACTTTATCAACATACCTTCATGTATTCTGAATTATGTCTACAAGCATGTGTACAATAACACTGAACATATAAGCTGCGAACAGATGAGTTCTGGAAGAAAAGGAGAGTTATAGATTCAGGTATTATGCTTTTCATAAAAAACAAAAAAAAAAAAAAAAAATCTTACAATAAAACTAATATTTTTCATCTTTGAAACATGCTTCTATTTTAATTTTAAAATAAATTTTTAAAAAAATGTGTTGTCCTAATGATTAGTTGTTTGTCATATTATTGCATAGGAGAACAAATAGAAAACTATAAGCTCAGTTCTAAAAGAAAAACAATAATATCAAGAGAGTACAATTAATTTTTCAGAAATGGAACACATATAAATGAACTTTATTTAATAAATTTACTTTCCTTCAAAAATTTTGATTAATAAAATATTGTTTAAAAATTTATTTTAAGAGATATCACATATTCCTAGGTGATTAATTTTATTCACTTACTTGGAGAAATTATTCATGTTTTCCAGTCCAAAAAAACACGAAGAAAGCGTCTCTCAGCAAAAAAAACTTTATCTTCACAACTATCTATAGACTCTATAAAGGAATAATAAAATGTGAAGTAAATGCACCTGTACTATAATTGAAAGTCTAATGAATTTCTGAAAAGAAATAGAATTATTATAAAACTAAAAATCGAAGAATGTTTTATAAATTAAAGGTAAATGGGATTTAAAAAAAAATTTAACATTAAAGCTCGAAGAGAAAAAAAAATATATTTTATTTTAAAAAAATAAAAGCAAAAATGAATGTCATTGAAATTTACCAATATAAAATATCTGAATAATTTAAAGATATTTTTCATACCTGCATGCTTACTGGTTTCAAATTACTCACTGATTCTACACCATAAATTAGAATAGAATTTCATAACACATATTCAATGTATTTTGAATGCAATTTTATAATTTTGAACCAAAATTAGTTTAAGAGTATGATACCTAAGTTGGCCTCTCATTCACAAAAGTTCTAAATAATGTTACTTTGAGTTGAAGGATTGATTGGATTGGAATTAGCCACAAAGGTACTTTGAAATCCAATTGGATCAAACTCACAAGAGATCATGCACATGTTATTCCTTAAAACCATATTGAATATTATCAAGATTTGACAAAACAAAATTGTCAAGAGTTAATTAACAAATAATTATAACAAAAATTCAATTCAATTTACATTATACATAATTATTTATTTCGAATTATTGAATGCTGCTTCAAGTTGATTCCAAAGGAAATACCAAAAAAATTAGAAGGGAATTGTATTCCAAAATACTTTTTAAAAAAAACCTGACTCTTTACTGTATAACTCAAAAAATAAAGTCACAAAAACTGCAATGTTTCATTTGGTAAGCATTAAATATATTTAATCTTTTTTAGTATTAGTTATGAAACATTAAAAATGGGATCTATTATTTAAAAGTCAAGAGCATGTCACTTTCATTCCTAAAATTTGAAGCTGTGCATCTAGACCCTACATTTTTACTACTTTAATCCTTTGGCACAAAAATTCCAGGACAAATAAGATTACAATTAAGATTTGTAAGAAACTTTTACAAGTAATTATTGAACAAGTCAGAAATCTTAAGTATTTCAGATTATAAGTTTATATCTAAGTTCAGATAATACATAATCAAAATTTATTTTCACAATTTACGAATCATTTTTTTAAACAACTGCTGATGTCTCATAGAAATTAATAATAATGCAATTTTCTATTTACCTCGCTCATTTTATCCACTTATTCTGATTCACATTTGAAGCCTCATTGTTGCATTTTTTTTTAATGAGTTGTCCTCTAGAGTTCAAGACAAGGCTCAAAATGGCTCTCTATTTGAAGGTAGATGTACAGCTTCAAATGTTAGGAATGAAAGTGGCATGCTCTTGATATGTATATTATTTTCAGATATGTATGATAAGTATATTATTTTCAGAACATAAAAATCACTTTTGCAGTTCTTTATTTTTTAATTTTACTCTTTTCTTTATAAGTACCCTCCTATTATTAAAATAATAATGCATAAATCACGTCTAAATAAAATCACATCTAAATTAAGAAGTTTAATATACATTTAACTACAAAGGAATGAAAAATTTTGACAGCTTTTATGAAATTATAATTTTAAAAAATTATGCGATTTTGACAGAAACTGAAAATGCTGAAAACATGTTTTAACTTTTTTAGATTATGACAAAATTACTTAAGACCTTGAATTTTCAAAACAAGCTTTATCTACAAAATGACTTACATTTCAAAAAAATGTGTCTCATTATTGAATGTAATGTTTATTCATTAATAGTATGACAATGAGTTTATAAAAGTTTTTAATTTAACAAAATTTATAATAGCTTGCTTTAGAGCTGAGATTTTGGATTTTTAACATCAAAGAAAGTATCATATATGTACTTATCATAATCACATGGGCACAGAAGTCATAAATATGTTCTATAAGCATGACCCCAAAAGTGTGTACCATCATGCTGATTATCAAAATGACCTTGTGCACATTGAATGTTAATAATCATTAGCATTCTACAAATAATCACATTTAAAACTCCTCTAAGAAATGCCCTTCCTGTTCCAGTATCCAAACAGATCCAAAATATGATAATTATTAAAAGGATAGTAAAAAAGAATGTCAGGCAAGTGTTAACCAGTTCCCCAAAGTTGATGGGGGGGAAAAACTTGTGTATTTCTTCAGCAATTACATCAACAAATGTTTAAACAGAATGATAAAAAGGGATAATATTATGCTATGCAGCAGCAAAGGCTGTTTTTGCCAAAAAGTAACAAAATGGATGAAAAAGAAGCTTTGCAGAGATATTCAATTCCTCAAAAAGATTAAAAAATATTCAAATATACTACGGTACTTAATGTTTTTCTTTTCCAAAAATGGAGTAGTTAAAAGTTGTTTTTAATTAGCATTACAGGATATAATCATTCATTCATAATCTATCAAATCACATTGATTGAATTGCTTATGAGGGATATGGAAAAGCAAAGGCTTTATTCCTTTTTTAAAGAATATTTTTCCTGATTAATATATATCAAAGAGTTTTACCTTCTGTAAAAAATCTTGAAAGATTAATTTAACAATTGATGCTTTAGCCAAAAGTTCTCTGTAAATGAAAAGACATTGGAAATCGATTTAGAGAATATTCCATAGATCATTTCAAAGAAAAATTTACTTTTTGCAGATCATCAGAATATGTTCTAGATCATTTATTTAATTATAATTAATGCAAATTGGATTATCCTGTAAATTGGATTTGTATAAAAGGACAAGGGTCTTTCTCTCTTCTGTTTTTTTTTTTTTTTTTTTATCTATTGGAAAGTATGTATATTCGAGATGTTCAACAAAAATTAAAAATATTTGCTGGGGTAATAGTTCTAATTTTTTTTTTTTTTTTTTCAATTTGTTTTGATAGTTTCTTGTATGCATTTATTCCAAGGCTACCCAGTTGATATTTAAATCAAATTCCAGTACTGTTCTCATGGAATTAGCCGCTTGTTTATTCCAAAAAAATTTTGAGTGGCCCGAATTCATAGCAAAATCAACTGTGTATTTTATGAAAATTTTTATAGATAATCTGTGGATAATTTTTGGAGACTTGGTAGAGAAATTTTGATGGCCGGATAAAACTGAGTAACTGATAAAATAAGCACTATATTAGATTCTGTCAGTTTATCTACGTTCGCAAACAGCTAACATTTCAGCAGTAAGATGGAGTTGATTGGATTAATGGTATTAGCAAAAGAAGCATTTTGTGTAATACATGCGACAGAAGTGATGTGCTAACTCTTAGATACATCTGCAGCTAATATGAAAAAATCTTCGAAACTGTACTTGATAAATTCATTAAATAATCCAATAATAGTAGTTATTGGTGATTGTTTATTTTGGAAGTTGGATTTCAGAGCATATATGATACACTGAAGATTTGTGAAATCTATTAGTCTAAGAACAGACACGATTATTTCACTAATGCTGTCAAAACTGCGAGGAATATTGATAGCGTTGTCTTCATTCTCTCCCAGTATTTTTAGATTCATTGTTCCAAGGCTATTGGGATACATTGATTTTATGAGATATAAAGCAATGAACCCCACACCGGAGATAAATGTCAAACCGCAAAACAGCAATCAAAACAAAAAGCACATGGGAAATGAATTCAGTTCAGTTCTTTTGGGGGTAACTCTCATGCCAGTCTGCAAATTAAAAAGAGTTCTGGTAGCCTAGCAGTTATCATGCGTGAATTTAGCACGAAAAATTCCGGGTTAGAACCTGTCATCTTACTTCAACAACTTTCCATCTTCCCTAGTTTAAATTTTTAATCAATTTAAAGTAACATAAAACATTAATTTAAACACTGAGTTTGTTCAATTGACTTGACACTATCATTCCCAAAGTCTCTGCTTTTAAACAGGACTTTTTTCCTACTTTGTACACATTATTTTCATTTATTCATAGCCATCCAAGGGGCTATTGTTTAAGTTGGATCACTTTTGGCTTACCAGATCACTTTTCAATTTTTTTTATAGTTTGCTTCAATTTTAATAACATATAGCTTAAATATATTCAATTTAACAATTTATCGTTTGCTTTAATTTTAATTACATGTAGCTGATATAATATTCAATTTAATAATTTATCATTTCCTTTAATTTTAATATCGGAAAAGTTTACCATTGTCCATTTCTCGATATTTCATCGTTTACTTTAATACTTATATTACTACAATTTTTATTGTGTTTCGAGTCAAATAACAATGAAAAATCAAGGAAAAGTTATAATAATACATGATTTACACCTTTGTTACTAAAAATATATCAATTTTACAACCATGAAAGTAGTAGGGAATCTTAAAAACTATATAAGGAAGCTACTTGCCAAATTTAAATTAATTTGGTTCATAACTTTTTCTGATATCTGAGTTGCCAAACGTAAATATGTCGAGAAAGCTCATTTTGAGAAAAATCCAAAACAAGCTTTCAATTGCAATTAAAAGTTAGCTACCGAGTAAAATTCAAATCCCTGTAACTTAAGTTCTAAATGAGGTATAAGCGAATTTTAAACACTATTAGAAAGAAAGAAGTTGAAATTTTAAACTGACTTTAAAAATAGAAAATCGAAAATTTTGACAAAAAGGACGTTTTAAAGGTGTACGGATAACTTAATAATTTATCGTTTGCTTTAATTTTAATTACATGTAACTGATATAATATTCAATTTAATAATCTATCGTTCGCTTTATTTTTAAAATACATTTAGCTTAAATATATTCAATTTAATAATGCATCGTTTCTTTTAATTTTAATATCGAAAAGTTTACTATTGTCCATTTCTCGATATTTCACCGTTTACTTTAATACTTATATTTAATTGAGTAATTTAATAATAATTATTTTAAAAAAGCGCACCTAGGATGGCTAAATCTGTTATTTGCAAAACTTTGCATAGAACTTTTTCATTTTTTATTTGTTATTTTTCCCTTTTTCCTAGCATACTGTGAGTGTGTTAAAGGTACTGAAAATAACCTTTAACTCACTTACGCTCATTTACAAGAATTTTAGATGAATAAAAAAAATTTTTTAACCTAGGCTGCTGAATCTTTCTCTACATACAATCCCTTTCCCTAGTGCAAATGTATTGCTGACTTTCGTTAATGAAATATCTGAATTAAGAATACAAATAAAAATATTTACCGGCAATTTATCGGAAAGAAATTATTTGGAAACAATTATTTACAATAGAAGCAAATGTAATCTTATTATTCTTTAAAAGCAAAATAATAATAATAATAAAAATATTCGTATTAATAGATTCAGAGTGAGTGTGTGTTTTTTTTTAAAGTTTTACATAAAAAAAATAATATCTTGGATGAGTGTTTGATACGACTTGATGTAGAATTTCTCCAATGTTCAGCTGATATGACACAATTTTCATTATTTTAGTTTTATAAATGCAAACACTGGAAATATCGCTTCACAGAAGATGCATAGAATAAAACGGTATAAGTATGCTTAACATGCTATTTCTGGGAAATGCTTGATATCCTGATATCAAGACAGAATTCATTTAATATATATATATATATATATATATATATATATATATATATGGAAAATTCCGATCTTAAACCTGTATTAGTCGATACCTCCCCAAATTCTTCTTGGTTGCTAATGGCAAATAATTTATTTGGTTTAATTAACTTCTCCCAAGAAGCAACATAAGGGCTATTGACGACGAACCTCGTAATTTTGAACTTCGGTCAAGTGACGAGGACAACACCTAAGCTAACGCCTTTCTCTCTCTTTTTACTTCCATACCACTCCAAAAGGGAGGACTTTTAGCCTCGACAGATTTAACGTGTATTGACCTCGGTTACATGGCGAGTGGCGTCAAGACTCGAACCCATGACTCGAGAAAACTGCTGGCAGCTAGTTCACGACCATGAACACTAGGCTACCACGAATGTTAATAGTCGACAATTTTCATTTCAATTAAAGATGTCTTAGAAAAGCCCAATTTTCTTTCTAAGCATCAAAATGTGTAGGAAAGTATTTTTTTTTTTTTTAATTAACTTCAAACTATTCGAGAAATAAATAATGACTTTGTGAAATAAGCCTAGATTAACTTTTTAGCTTATTATTGATAATAATCACCCTACCTCTGGTAACATATTTGTTTTTCATTTGATTCACTATTGGAGCTTTGTTACAAGTATGTATTTTGAGACTTTTTCTCCTGTAAAGTCTTCCAGTGCTTGACATCTTTTTTGGCCGGATTACCTGTTGACTGACTGGAATATGAACTCTACCACTGTTACGGAGGAGAGTTCTAGTTTGGGTCTTTCTCCAGAATTAAGCTATTTCTACAATGACTACATATAAGCAATTTTTGTAATTACGAACAACTTAGCCTTCCACCTAACAAAATCAAAACCAATATGGAAATAATTTTGTCAAAAAAAACTAAAAGAACCTTGTAAATTCAGATTTCTACCAAAAGTTTGAAAATTATTTTAAGTGTATTAAGATTAGCTCTAGAAAATGGAGACAATTCCTTTATAGTTCAAGAATTAACCTCTCATAACACAAGATTTGGGTTAAAAAAACAACTTGAACTTAAAGCTGATTAGAAATACTAAGTTAGGATAAGCACAGCCTTATACATACAATAATGACTTTACCAAAGTCAAGAATAAAAGCAAAATCTTTCCTATTAAAAATAGTAACAGTAAGTAAAAAAATAATAATCAGAAGCAATTACTTCACTAACAATAAATTTAACTAATCAGAAGTAGTATCGATCTAGAAAAGCAAGAATTATTAGAAAATTATTCTGAGAATAACAAGAACCCTACAAAATAAAAGTAAAGTTCCCTCAATTGTAAAAGTTAAAATTAATAACACAACTGAATCAATGAAAATATTTAATAAAATAATAGGCGACAAAAATCGCAAGAAAAAGGCAGTTTAAAAGCTTTCCTCTCCTTTCTTAATACACATGAAGTTATTAGAAACCACGTGGATGCTAACCAATAGAAGCCCACAAGTTTGAATTCTCTGAAGTGAAACAACAAAAAATACTGGTTTTTGGATTCCGAACTAAGACGGATCCCAACAATTATTCAGTAATTTAATTCATAAGAATTTAAAATAGAGTCACGTTACATATTTAAGGATAGAAAAACTAGAGAGTTTTCAAAAAAAAAATGCCCCAATTTTCAATTCAACTCCTAAAAATCTCCTTAATAAAGACATATACAAAATTGATACTTTACTATTTTTAAAAACTAAAATGGAACCAATCTGGAAGTGGGATATACCAAATCAATGTTACTGCTGTCAGAACTATTTTCATTACACGAAATTCTGCACTCGTACATCCCGCTCCCTTAAATGTAGTGAAAACCACGAATCTAAAAAGTGCATAAAATTGGTTGAAGCCAATCCTAAATGTAACAACTGAAGGGTCTGTGCACAGTTAATTTTCCCCTAATGTCAGAAGAACCCGAAAAACTTCAAACCATCTTCCTCTTATCATTAATGCATGGAAAAGAGTGTATCTCTTTAAAATGACATTCACTCCCCCTCAGAAATTTTCAAGACAACAATTTAACCGATAACATTAGCCTCTCCTCTTTCTTTTCCGAAATCAAACAGTTATTAAAAATGTTTAACCAATCAAGAAAACTATCACACCATCCGAAACTATTATTTAAAATCTTTCAGATCTTAGTCTTGAAATGCTTTAAAAGCTTGACAAAAGCCTTTAATCCCTTCTACTAATTGCAACATTTTGCTTAATGGTTAGGGCGCATTCTGCCCTCCCCCCCCTCATCCTTCCTACCTGCTGAAATCCAAACGGTATCAGTAATAAAAGGTATGAATTAAAAGATTCCATACTTGTCTATAATCCGTTTATTCTTCGAATACAGGAAACTCGTGTTAATACTTAACTGATACCCTAAGTATCTCATATTACTCAGTTTATCGTTCAAATAGCACCACTCATCATAGTGGATTACTACTAAATCTAAGAGATTAGATTAAAAATATAAAAATTAAGAATAGAAAAAAAACCTTCTAAAAGAGCTCAATCCGTGGACTAATTCTTTTTTACGTTTGAAAAGAAAACTAACAAAAAATATATTAACATCCCCCATATGTATCAATGCGTTAGTATGCAGCGACTCTTTCCTACAACAGCGCCAGAAGTTAAAACGCCTTATTTAACAAGTCAGATGAAACGTCCTTTCAGCCTAGTTGGTAGAGGCACAGCAAAAAGCGATCGGTCAACTTTCCTTACGACCCACTGGACCAAAGCTGCCTCATCAAGTTCGCCAACTACACTCTTGCTCTCCACGGGGTCGAAAAACATTCTGTTATGCCTCGAAGAAAACGTCTTGCTCCGAAAGTATATTCCTCCCAAGGCAAAGCCAATTTATTCTCTCATACCTGAGAAAACGTTTTTTAGAAAAATTCTGATCAATATGATGATGTCATTAAAGAAGAAATTAAAAGCATAGTGGAAAATTATATAGTAATCCCGAAAGAGATACCAATACTCCTCTTGTCATCTCACCCACTAAAATAATGAATACTATGAAAAAATTAAGCAATAAAAATGACCCTGTTGAGGCTGGTATAATTAGAAAATTACATTTAAGAATTTACTAATTAAGGCTACAACCAATTTAGTAAGTGTCTACTACACTCTCATAACCAAAAAAAAAAAAAAAAAAAAAAAAAACGAGAGAAACAAGAATTTACAGTTCTCTTCCCCAAATTAAGCTGAAGAAAGGAAAACTAGACTTTTTAACTAGATCTATCCAAGCAGGTAGTCCCTAACGCAAACTCGTTCAAACCAATTTTATATAACCTATAAACTTATAATATTCCCCAGAATCCAGAGTCCCATAATTTAGTATTTGCCTCTTCGCCGATTATGAGGTATGTAACAGTTGCAATTTATATATGTTGGACGTAATTTACAAAATTATTTAAGCAAATGAGAAAATTTGGTGTATTTCAATCTTCACTATCAAAATTAAAACAAAATGACCCAAAGTTGGTGCCAATGTCATGACCACTCACCATGCAGTGGAGCTGTAATCAGGAAGTGGTTCCCATATTAACCAGTGCATTGTGGAAAATTCATAAATGTAACGATCAAATTCAGACTCTAGGAGGACTTTGGTAAGCGAAAAATGACAAGTAGAAGTGTGAGAAGATATTTCGTACAGTTTAGCTAGCTTGAGAGGTCTGATCAAAGAGCTTAGCTCTTTACAAATATCTAAAAATACAACTAATAAAAACTCATACAGTTACCCGGAAATATTTACCTTCCCCCAATAAACTTTTAGATGATGCAATTCATCTCATAATAACTCATATTACATTTGCTCATAGCAATAGAACTCACTCCTTTCCATATACTTCATGCAACAATTACCACCCAACTAGATCTCAACCCATCATAGATTGTTCCCCCCCCCTCACACTTTATTTTAGTCATTTAAATATTTTTTTTTCTCCACAAAATTAGAGTAATAAATAAAATCATCTACGCTGATAGAATAATATACTTTCTTATGAATAATTAAGAATTATTGCTTTCTTTTTTATTTAATTAATACTTTAAACTCTAAACGTGTTTTTACACAATATATAAACCTAATTTTTATATATTTTTTATTTTAATAGCGTTTAAATCACAAGTAGAAGCTTACCCAAGCTAACACTCAAATTATTATTGGATTGTTGAAATAATCAAACCCTAAATGAGGTCTCGATCCATACTTTGAAAGAATCTGTTGCTACTTGGGGTGATAGATGATTTTAACACAGTTTTCCAAGACAGAGAGCCTCATAGAGTCAGCGCAGGCCTTTGTGTATTAGTGTGTAAGTTTAGCTTTTAAAATATTTTCTTGTATATAAATCTTCGGGGAATCTTCTCTAGATGCTCTTAGTGTGGGAAAGTGTGAACCATAAAATAGTGCCTGAATCTACATACTACTTTGAAGTAAGTGCATATTAAAATAGATATACTCTAACAAAATAAGCCTTTTTATCGAATGTCCCCTTTTAATTAACGTAGTACGAGAGCTGTTGGTCCCTCATCTTATCATTTTGAATGGTATTCAATTGATAAGATGCTTCCGAGATGGAACTAAGATCTCCTAACTTCCTCGCCACACTATATGAGGGCTGTGAGTCCCAGTTTCATTTAACATGCATCAGTTCCCATGAATCATCACGAAGGGTATTTTGACGAATCAGATTTCAAATTTACGTCCTGATTTGAACATCGTTAGCCAAGAAATTGTTGTCCATTACCAATTCGCTATCGAGACTGTTAATGGAAGAAAAGAACTGACATTATGCGGGTTCCCCTTTTAACATATCAGGATAAGGTTTAAGTAATTAATGTCACAAAATAGGCTACTCAATGAAATTTCAGAACTTTTTGGAATAGAAGAATCAACTAATATGAAAACATCTTAGGACACACAACTTCATTTTCGATAGAAACACCACAAAGATGAAGTCTATGAGCTCACGTTTCTGAAAATTAAATCAAAAATACCCCAAAACGAATCAAAATTTATCCAAAAGATGCCTATTACACTATAAACATCCATGTTTTCCTAAGATATATTAAAACACTCCATTTGGGGGTAAAACAGCATTGCCTTCTTTGAACTTTTTTTTTAATCCATAAACTTCAAGCAAAGCATCATACTGCATAGCGTCAATAAAAATACCTCAATAGCGCCATACAATACATCTATACGAAGGCTCGGTGGTCTAGGGGTATGATTCTCGCTTAGGGTGCGAGAGGTCCCGGGTTCAAATCCCGGCCGAGCCCAAAAGCTGTATTTTTGCTTTTACGCTATTTCTCATTGCGTTAATTAAAAATTGACTCAGTTTTAAAAGTTTTAGTGGCTCGGTGGCGCAACGGTAGCGCGTCTGACTCCAGATCAGAAGGTTGCGTGTGCAAATCAAGTCCGGGTCATAAATTGTCTTTCGCAATTATAATGGAATTAGTTTTATTTTCTACACGTCTCCATTAGTAGTGTGAATAATTACTCATGTATGTATAGTATTTCGTCCTCATAGAAGAGGATGCATCGAGCAGCACGGTTGGGTAGGAAGAAGTATGCGGGAAAACGAGTTCTGACCCATATGAAGGTGGAGTCTTTTTTTCTTGCGGTCACAGAACGTAAGCTGATCGTTTATAAAATTTCTTTTCAGTATTATCCCTTATTATTCCATTATGACTGTCTTTTAAGTGTCATCCAATAAATGTGTCCTTGTTGTGAACAGCATTTATTTAGTCCTATTACCCTAGACAAGCATCACAAGAGAAGTGCATATATTTTGCATTTTTAATTGTATCTATTATTATTATATTTAACCTTATCGACTGTCTATTTCTTCAAGATCTGCTAAACATAGTCAATACGACTCGTAATTTGAAAACACTGTCTGTTGATGAGATAGATATATCAGCTGGTATTCTTGTTCCCATATCCATATTACACCGATAAGAGAATTTTGAGCCTAGAGAGATTTAAAGTGTATCAGTTTCGCTATATAAAGGGAATGAGTTCTTAATATAAAAGCTTGATTCAAGCTCAGGATTCGACTGAAATAAAATCGGCCGAAACTGGGAACCATGACCACTCAGTTACTAAAAGCCAGAGAGACGAGAACCGTCAGTACTTGTTATAACTGTGTGTGTAAATGTATTTATTATATAAATTATATTATTGTGAAGCCGAGCAATAATGTTATATTAATGAATATATATATATATATATCTACTCCATGAAAGAGTTCGCAAGTAAAGTAAAAACTGATTGATTGATTTAAATGAAATCTCACAAGAAGATTGATCAATTTAAAGAATCAAAAAAAAAAAAAATATATTTTAAAATTACTGAATGAAAAAATTATGTAAAATATATTGCAAAAACAATATTTAAAAGTTTAATAAGCCAAAAATTACCTTATAAAATATTTTTAAATATATATATGTGTGTGTGTGTATGTGTGTGTGTATGTTAAGAATTTTTATAACAGCTTCAATAAAATTGAAAGATTCTTTTGACCTCCATATGATAATTTATTTAACGATATGTGGTATTGATATTTGAACAACTAAAACATTTTTAGTTAAAAAAAATTCAGAAATCTATCACAAGTAGGGAAACCGCTAAAAAAAATATATTATTGACTTACAATCACCGAATTATGTAACAATTCGTTTAGAATGGGATCGAAAGAAATTTATAACGTCTCTATTACTAAAGTCTCAATCGAGTAGAAAGGCAAATGAAGTGAAACCTATTGGGACTCACAATGTTCTCATGATGGCATTGCGTGGATATGGAGAGTGAAGTGCTAGCTCACAGGTGTCGAGGTGGTCGTCTGACCGTGGCTCAATACTAACTACTAAGCTTATTGACAACAGCTACAGAACAAGAAGCATTCCATATGACAACAACAATTATTTATTGAACTCTTGTCAACATTCCATACTTCTGGTATTTAAATGAAATATTTTATGGATTTTGATTCTTCATCCTATCAACTATAAATATAGATAGGGGAGAAAGTCAAAATATCAAATGTCGTAAGAGCAACTTTTTCACGTCGTGAAGTATTTTCGAACATATGCAAGATTTATCATCGCTCTCGATCAGGATCAAAAGCAATATTTTGAATATTGCTTGCTGAATTTTAAAAGGGAGAAATGGAGATTATATATAGTTTCAAACTATCTCGACATACAAGATTTTTAAGTTTCAGGTTGAACAGGAAAAAAAAAAAAAAAAAAAAAAAAACGGATTAAATTAAACCAAAAGTTAAAAATTTAATTTGTAGAAGTTTCAAATTTTTCGACCTAAATTTTATTCACTTTGAGTAGTTAATGTTTTTTTTATTTCTTTCAAAAAATGAACATATCATTGATGCAACAAAAATATAAAAATTGCTCTATAAACAAAAAGAACCATTGCACATAAAGTATAAAGAGTTAATTATAAGGGGACCTGCATATCTTCATTTTATTTTACAGCAGTTCAACAGCAGTTTCAAATTTTTAATATAAAGTTGATCTAATAATCTGTTCTTTGGGGTGGGGGTGGGGAAATCTGACAAAAGATCTGAAGTAAAATTCAGCCGGTTCGTCAAAATAGATACCTTTCTTATCTTGAGTTAGGCAAATTGATTGTTGTTATTGATTTTAGTTATAAGGATTCTTTTTAGTGTTGGAAGCCACTCATTGTGGAAATTACAAATTTATACGTTTCTTACTTAAATTTAGATCTGTAATAGGCAATTCTAAGTTACCGTTGTTGGGAAAGCTTTTAAAATACTCAGAATTATCATTCCTGCAAGAGTTCAAAAAGCCAAACATATTGTCAAATAACTAGTTGCGTGAAAAAGTTGCGTTTCTGGTTCTTTAACGTTATATTAAACGCGATGTCTATTTGTATAATCAGCCTTCTTTTAAAGGAAAGAAATAATACACGTAAAGTGAACAACTGATTAAGGATAAGTCATACAGTTGATGCTTCCCAAATAAATGTAAATAACTCGTAGTAGTAACTAGTTCTCAGATATGCGAATAAAATTAGATTTGAAGATATTAACCAGAAACAATATTGGAATATCTTAAATAAAATTTTAATATTTACTATTTTCAAAAACTTTTTAATATTTCTATATTAATAGTTGAAAACTCTTTCTCATGACATAATACAGTTTTGTCTACAACCGTTATTGTTCTTATTTAAGAACTGATTATATGAAATAATAAACTATCTTCTGGTGCATATTTTTTTTTTATATATTTACACATATCTTAACGTTTAAAATGGTCATTAGCGAACCACTTGTCTAGTACTGGGTGAATTAGAAAATATATTATTTTAATGCTTGTTTATGCATTCTTTTAACTCCTTCCCTTTTAAAAATCCTATACATAGTCTTATTTTAGAATAAAATGTGTTTATTTTTATTATATGATAAATGGGAGAATCGCAATGAAACATATAACTTTATAATCAGGCGAAGTTTAAGTGGATTGATGCTATACGAGTTGAAACGCGAACTAAAAATTTGCTCTTAATATTTTAAATAAATTTTTGACTGGAAAAATCAAAGCATTTGAGTATACACTATAGAAATATTTTTAATTTTAATATTTATTCAGGTCCCTTTCAATTTTATGCAGTTAAATATAAAATATGTAAAATTGATAAAGTATATATATACGCATGATAATTAGTCAAACATACAAGTAAAACTACATTTGAAAAATATGTTGATTAATTATTATGGGAGTCTAGATCTCTATTTCCCATTCAATGTATTAATTTTCAGAAATCAATTGGCAATATTAAATAAAATATTATTTTGTATGTCTCCCCTCTCTTGTTTTATTTTAGAGGTTTATTATTTTAGAGGTTTCATGTTTTATTTGAATGATAGATGGCAGCACGGTCAAGTTTTCAAAGAGCTCGCATGTTCCTGCGATGAATTTTTTGCAGCAAAATATAGAATAGAGTTATAAATTTCCTTTAATAGAAAGCGCCGAAATAATGGAAAGTAACCGAAAACAAGAATTTAAACTTCCCTACCAAACTATGTTTAGAATCACAATTTCTTTAGAAATTTAAATATTAATTCAAATTGTGAATAATTACAATTGTTTTACATCTATAATAGTTTTATTTTTATCATTTGTAAAACTTCAATACTATATAAAATACTCTTTTCCATATATGTCTACGCACTCTGTAATGCTAACAATACATTATACAATTAAAATATTTACATTTCTAAAACTTGAAAAAAACATTTATATTTTTAATAAAAAAAGAAATATTTCAAAAATTAAAAAATATATGTTACAAATAATTATATATTAGTGATTACATTTAAAATCTAGTATCTTATAAAAATTATTATAATCATTTAAGCAATTTTTGAAACTATGACTTTTACATCATGCGTTTTTTTTTAATTTTTTGTTACAATTTTTTGGAATGATTGTATGTTTACAAAAATTAATTATTTGAGATTTCTGTTAAGGTTGCTTGTTCATATTAATGATCATAAGAGTTTTTAACTTACTTTTAAAAAATCTAAGAAGATAGTGAGCTAGTTATATTTAATTAAAAATACTGAAATAGCTGACAATATATCCTATTAATATAATTAACTTTATTTCAATATTAAAATTTAAAAGTTTAGGTTAATTAATTCACTAATTATATAAATTTTATAATAATTAATCGAGTGTAATACATATTTATGTTGAGAATGAAGCTAAAAATTACTTTTTTTAAATTTATTTCTTGGCTAATATTAACAAAAAAAAAAAAAAAGAGGCACTCTTAAATGAATGTTAGAAGCACCATTGAGATTAAAAAGTTTTAGGAGCCTCTTTAACAACTCGATATAAATAATTAATGAAGAAATGAAATTCCTTTCAAACAACATATTTAATAAACACACATATTGATGAAATCAAATAGCATTATATTAGTTAAATGGTGATATGCTACTTAACAATGATACAGTTTTCAATTTTCGTTTCTTTTTTTTAAAGGCTTAATAGATATGTTTCTTAAAGTTATCATATATCATTAAATATAATGTAGATGAATTAGATGATACGTCAGTGCTTAAAAATGGGATAAATTTCAGAAAATTTAACTGAGACAATAAGTGATGACGGCATTACATATGATTTGTTCTAGGCGAAAAGTAGTTAGAATCTGACTTAGTCGCTAAGTTTTACTAAAATTTAATATAATAATATTTCACCAAACTCTTAAAAATGTGTCATTATTAATGTAATTTTAACATCTGTCTATATCATATCGATTATTTTCTCATAAAAATAAATGCTGAAGCATTTAAACCATTTATAGCAATGATGGTTTAAAAATACATGAAAACATTAACGTTAGTCCGAAATTAGGAACCAATATCTTGATCATTTCTACGAAACAACCAGGCATTTGGCTCTAAAAATAATTGTTTGGTAACTGACCGCTAGTGGTAGACTTCGTCAGAAGTATGAGTGTATTCCAAACATTTACGAAAAAATCGATTAAGAGGTCACTCGTGGTCACTCTGGTCAACGCTTACAATTCAGCGAAAAGAGTCCTCCCCACCCCCTCAACGGTAAATGATGTGAATAACGGGAAGGGAAAATTTTGATCCGCCTGCAGTATGACATGCATAAAAAGGTCAAACAACCTAGTAACAGCTGAAGTATTCTTCTACCCCCCTTCCATCATAAAATACTAAATTGCTCTCCTCTTCAGTAAATAATTAAACGACAAATTTAAAAGACCATAATAAAGCACTTCAGATTAGTAGAATATCAGGAAAGAAAGTATTTGCAAAAGGAAATATAGTGTCCGCGAACAATATTTGAATTCTAAGAAATGGAAAGAGATTTTAGTAGGCCAAGTTTGTACAGTACATGATGACCAAGAACTAATGCAGAGAGTTAAATTTTTATTTATATCTTTTTTCAATGAAATTTTATTGTTTTTACTTAAGGCTATAAACACACACGCACACGTGTATATATATATATATCATGAATACACACACATATATATACATACACACACATATATATGCTTATTATTAAAGAACAAAATCAAAACGTAGAAAAAACGTTAAAGTTGTCTTTGATGATTATTGTGCAGAGACCTGCCTGTTTCAATTTAGTACTCCGTACAGTTTTAATCTCAATTCATTTCCCCCTGTTTAAAGTATGTTTTATGTTTGTTTAATATTTTGTATAATGTAATTCTAACTTCAATAACAGGGGAAATAAAGAATTAATATGATTTATTTTTTTTAATTTTAAAGACTCAGTACGTCAAACTAATGTATGTGCTATTATCCTAAGAACTTATATATATATATTGGAATATTATTCTGCAAGAAATTATATTTCGAATTTAGGAGACACACTTTCTCATTACACAAAGACAGCTTTAACCTACAAGTTACATATCAGTTTAGTATTATGTAAGAGTAGTGTTATGTAGGACATTTTTTTTTTTTTACCTAGGAAAATACTGACAGATTTTTCAAGCATAATTAACCAATAAATATGAGGTTTTCTATGTAATTAAGAAGTGATAACATGATATTAAAGTTGAGTTATTTTTATTTTACTTTAAATTCACTTCGAGTTCATATCCTATGCTTTGATAAACCAATATCAGCTTTAATAGAACTGAATTACATAACTAACGGATTTTTTTAAGGATCTCATTTGAAATTTCTTTATATATATATATATATATATATATATATATATATATATATATATATATATATATATATATAATGGCATTCTTTTTTATATTCTTAATATTAACAACGATAAATAAATAAAAGATCTTTTAACTACCGTTTATAATGTGCATATTTTCGTTTAACAGATGCCTATGTTAAGGCTCAAAACTGAACATTGTTAATTTCAATGAAATGTCAAAGTCTTAATAAATGCTACCCATAATGAATTATTTATACATTTTCTTTTAAGGAAAGTATACAAAATAATTAAACCTCTTCGATATTTCATTCAGTTGTATCTAAATACGTTTGAATTAGAAAAGCTGAATTATGACAGAAAGTAAATTTTCTCGCTTCTTTGATTACGCCATTTTGTTTTCATGTTTCACGTCACTTGAAATTATCATTGTTGATTGTTTTACTTTTTCATTCAACTTGAATGCCTACTTCTTCTGATTGATTGATCTCTAAGATAATGAAAGAAGAAACAGTAGAATTCCTTTCAATGAGCAAAAAAAAAAAAAAAAAAAAATATGAAATATTTTTTCTTAGACTTATTCATTGGGGAAATGTATAGTTTTAACTCAAAGAATTCTTGATGTAACTTATCTTAGTAGCTAGTCATAATTTAACAGAACTGCTTTTAATACCAAAGCAGCTAAATGTGACTTTTTTTATTGTTATTATCGAATGGTTCAATAAGAAAATTCCATAAAAGAATAGAAATGCTTTACAATGTTTGTCATCAATTTATCTATAAGAAGTACTGTTCTTAATTCTCTCATTAGCAGAAGTTTTCCTTTTTATTTTTGTTCGTTTGTAAGTTCTTAGAAAAACACAGTTCTCGGTTGTTATTGGCTTTAATTTTATTAAAAATATTTCAGAGTATAAAATTAACCAAGACATTTATGCAATATTTCTTTGTTCTAGGTAAATAAGATGTAAATGTTTATTATTCTTCAAAAGAACCCATTAAATTGATACTGAGTATTATCTGTCTTTTCTTTTTCCTTCAATTAACAATAACAAAAAAAAAAAAACCCTTTTTTATCTTTACTCTTATTATTATTATTAAAATACCCTTCCCCCCAAAAAAAATTTGAAATTCAAATAGAAAATTTTGCGATTCATAAGCGTATTACAACGGATTTTTCCAGTTGAAAAAAAATCAACAAGAGATATATATATATATATATTTAAAATCATTTAATATTTTAACATGTACAAGTTGTTGTTAAGCTAATTAGTTTATTTCTCTTATTCGTAAACATCCATAAAGAGAGTATGATCATAATGATTTGAAAGAAAAAGGCACATTAGAGCTTTTTTTCAATGATAATGTTTACAATGAGAATATTTTTCATAATAGGGCCAATATTTTCTCAGAAAGAGTTACTTAAAAGAGTACTCGAGAATACATCTGAAGTTTGTTTAAAAAGAATAAGGGACTCAATTTTAATAAAAAAAAAAGTCAGTAAAACATTTTTTTTAAATAATTGAACACTTTAGCTCAGATCATAAAAAAACATTCTATAATTTTGAATAATAAATAATATATTTAATATTAAAATTGATTTATCTGCCTCATTTTTTTAAATTTCATCAAGTCTGAAATTTCTAGAAAATTCAGCACGTAAACTGTTTAATTATTTACTAGGATTATTAAGTTTAAATCTTTTACTCAAGTACATTAGTACTTACAATTTGAAAAAATAGATCACCCCGTCATTAAATTTGATTATTCATCGTCCTTTTTATTTTCATCTGTTATTTTTTCAACCGTGATAAGTTGTCTTTACTTTTTGCGACAGATCTGCGATATCTCTAGGTAATACAATAATGGAACAATAAAACAAATTACAGACGTCATATCCAGATGGAATAACGTAATCAAAAATTCTTCCAAAGTTAAATGTTTATTAGTTATTATAAAGATTCTATTTAAAAAAAGTATTTTGATCTGTCATTATAACCTTTGTTTTATCGGATTTAATAAACGCATGTTGTTTTGAAAGTTCTAAACATCAGGAAGTGATGAACAGGAGTGTGATAAAACTACTTATACCTTTGTGAAAGAAAAAAAAAGCTTAAAATGAATAAAGATTTTAACTGCATTTTATTAAATGTTATCATTATTTTGTTCTGAAAATAAAGCGTCAAAAGCTTAGAAAAATTTAAATGTTTACATTAAACTTGTAAAACATGTGTTTGTATAGTTAACTATACGTAAACCATGAACAATCAGAAGTAAACTTTTATTTTATCCTCAGAGAAACGGATATGGAAGTACGAAACATTGATGCATATTCAAAAGTATTCTAATTAAAAGTATCAAGTTATTTTAATATTCTTTATTGATAATATATATCTCTTCACTGAATAATATATTAATAATTTCTTAAAAATAAAGCTTGTTAACTGTACAATATATCGACAAAAGAAGTCACGTATATGCTTCGTAAATGTTAATATCAGCTTTCGATGCTACATTTATTTCATTATGTTTGTCAATTATGCTTCGGAGGTTAATAAGATGTGGAATTCTGATGGTGACCTCATATGCAGATTTCAATCTACACGAATTTCCTCCCCAATATTTACATAAATTTCTATTAATAGTTTATTTACATTATTTCACCTGCTGGCAGTTATATACATGTAGAACATTTGCAAACGGACAGAGTTCGTTACACATACAACTTATGAAAAACGATCTCTTGACACGATTGTTTGCTCCTAGAATAACGATTTGAATGAAACAAATTCCTAGAATTATTATTGGTATAAGAGTGAAATAGTCAAAACATCATCTTCGGTGAAATAGTCAAAACATCATCTTCGGTGAAATAAAATGATAAGAATTTTCATTTTATTATATTACACACTGTGAAAGAAAATTATAGAATTAAATTACTTTAAGTAAGAATTTATTATCACTAAAAATGGTTAAAGCATTTAGTACCAACAGTTCACAGAGTTATTTATCTAAATTATTACTATATACTTGATGCAAAATAACACATGAAAACAATTGTTAAATTAATGACGACTATTTATTAATATAATTTGAATACGAGAAATATTTATTTAAAGGCATGAGTTAAAGATCTACAAAACTTCTTATATAAAAAAGATTTAAAAAATTGATGTTTGGGGAAGATATTGGGTTGAGTTCACAAACAAAAAGAGACAGAAGAAAATATGAATTAAAAAGATTCGAAAATGCGACAAGCTGAATCACTGAATACTTTCTGCATATTATTCACTCAGAATAAATTAAATATGTTTTTTTTTCAGCTCTATATTCTTAAAGCTTTACTAATTGAACTCTTTATCTCTTTCACTAGTAACTCTAATTAAATTTAATTTTTTAAGCTAAAATTTTACATTGGTTGAAAAAAAAGGGTACTTCGGGAATACAATATTGCAACTGACGAAAATCTGGTTATGTATATAAAAAAAATTTGATTAATTATCTATACAGCATACAGATGTATATTCGTCACATAGTTAAAATGATATCCTAACTTGTTAAATAACGTATTATAGCAAACCTTCTGTTTCAAATTATTAATTTTCCTCAAAGCGTCATACTTCGTTAAGTATTTTTAAAACAAAACTTCTTTTAACTTCAAATTTATTTCAATTTTTTTCTTTTTTTCAAGCATTAGAGATTCCTTACAAAGAATTTTAAAAAAAAGTTTTCAAGTTTCACAGGAAGAATTTGTATAAAAAATATATTAAGCACGTAATTAAAAAAACTACTCTTCTAAAAATACAAAACATAAAATCATGAATGGTAACATAAAAATTTATTTAAAATAAATAAGTTAAAAATTTTATTAAAGCATTTTTTATACCTTCTAGTTTGAATAATGGGAAAATATTGATTACAGCTTTCAAAAAATATAATATATATTTTTTTATTTCAAAACAAAAATATTTCACCCGTTTCCATTTGATATTTATAAAACAAGCAATTTTATGCTTTTGAAATTCCCACAAAAGATTTAATATGATCTGACTAAATAACTGTGACCACACAACACAGTTTATGATCTTTTTAAGTTCTGAAAAACTGAAAACTAATGTAATTATTAAGATAAATTGTTTGCATCAAAATCCAATATATGAATTTAGTTTTGAAAATTTTTAAAAATAATTTTTAATAAAACGAAGAATTTGTATGGAGGGGAGGGGCGTAGCGCAAAGGAGGAAATAACCAGACGGGCGAAATTTGGAACGCTGAAACTATAATTGATGATAAGTAAATGGTTGCTATGGTAGTTCACTTCGAAGCGATTTTTTCAAAATCGCTTTAGATTTTTTTTCAATTATATGTTGAAACAATTTTTTGGTATACTTTACCGCTTAACTCTCGAATGCAATCCAGGACTCTCATTCTTAACCCATCAAAGAGGTGTTTATTTATTTATTTTTACGGAAGACTATGTTTACGATTAACCGATTTTTTTGGGCAAATATTTGGGCGAATGTTCAATTTATAATTTTTTTTATAAAAAATCTTTCCATGTATAAATAAATCAATCCAAACGACGCAGTTCTTATATGGTATTCGGAATGAACCTTTTCAAAACAAAAACTGGAAGAAATATCAATTAGTGGATTTTATACATTTTTTTTAAATCCGAGTGAGTTTTCAGGTTTCTTTTCCTGTCCTTTTTCCTTCCGCTTAAGAAGATTACCACTCCACTATGTGTCATTCTGATACATATATCACATTTTCCTCGTGGTGTTCTTTGCTTCCAACAATTTTTTCATCATTGAGTATTTTGGCGATCGTTATATTAATTTATTTATGTTTGCTTTATATATATATGAAACCGGTATTTTGTACAGAAAATACACGCTTATTGCATGAAAACGGGAAAAAAATTATTGGAAGTATTGCCCATCGCTAGCTATACATTTCCCCCATATCTCTGATAATTTGTGGTTGACAAGCAAAAAAAAAAAAAAAAAAACGTTCCCCTTCTCGTGTCTCACTTAATTGTTCCGCGAATTGTTGGGGCGTTTAAGCAACCCTTATTCAACAATGCTTGCAATTCGCTATCTTCAAACTTTTTCAGTAGTCTGTCACATTTCTCGCTTCTCATGTCAAAATTATCACTTTTGAATTTTTCAAACCACTCAAAACACTGTGATTTATTAAGGGCATACTCACCATAAGCATCGACAAGCATTCGATGCAATTCTGCAGCAATTTTCTTCAAATGGTAACAGAAAAAATAATAGTGACCGTAAATCGTAGTTTCTAGGCACAAAATTCGATATGTTCAATGTTATTAAAAAGTACGCTATTATATGTGTAATTCTATTGTGTTGTGTAGGAAATCTTTATCAGATGTCAAAACAAGAAACGGTGTCAATGACGCGGTTTGGCGGTAACTACACTTCTTTTTTTTTTTTTTTTTGACGGTGAGAGTTGCATTCGTTTTTGTTGTCAAATCATTAAATATAAGGATATAACTGTTTGAGAAATA
Source organism: Nephila pilipes (assembly GCA_019974015.1). Classification (NCBI taxonomy): domain Eukaryota; kingdom Metazoa; phylum Arthropoda; class Arachnida; order Araneae; family Nephilidae; genus Nephila; species Nephila pilipes. Next base: position 138,642 of record BMAW01128585.1, on the reverse strand, counting down.
TAAAATTTTATAATATCATTTTAGTACTTCTTTCATTTTGTACTTGAAATTTTTTTCGCTCAAAAACACAAGTTTCACCAAAAAAAAAAAAAAAAAAAATAAATATAAAATTTTTTTTTTTTTTTTTTAAATCAATATTCAGTTAAATGATTTTCAGAACTTTATCAGTTTTATTTTTAACAGTAAATTAAACATGGGTTAAACGTAGGCCCACATTAAAAATTTAATACTTGCAGGCTTGATTATTGAGTTTTACTTTAAAATTTCACCTATACAAAGAACTGGTACTCCAGTAACCCGTTCTTTACATGTGAAACAACGTAATACATGTCAGTTCCCGTTAATACATGTAAAACAACTTTAATGAACCTCTTCTGAAATTTAAAAAAAAATAATATATCATGCAAATAATACAATAAATAATAATGAACCAAATTATTTATTTATATACACATAAAAAAGGGCACTGACAATATATATATTTCTGCTCTCTCTATATATAGTAACATATCATAAAATTTGTAGTATTCAAAGGCTAGACTTATGTATATATGTCTGATAGATTATAATTCTAATTTTTAAAGATTTTGCTTGCTTAAATTTTTTGTCAATTTATTTCCATTTTCCAATTTTTTTTATGTCTTATTAATAAAAATTGATAGCTATAAACTCTAATGTCACACATATAGATGTAACAATTTATGTAGATATATTAAGAAATACAAAATTTTAAACATTATTATCCAAACTCCATGAGTTTATGTGAATTATATATATATATATATATATATATATATATATGATATATATATATATACATATATATATATCAATTATATATATATATATATATATATATATATATATATATACATATATTATATATATATATATATAGGGGCCATGCAACAGAATTCTTTAAGGATTGAAGATTAAGGATTGATGTTCACAAAAAATAGCAGTTTTTTGTGAAGTTAATTATTAATTACAATTGTGAGCATTTTCCTCACGCAAGTAACCAGGATATAGAAGCAATTAAATGGCAAAGTAGCAGTGAATTCAGAGCAGCGCAAAGGGAAATCAAGCAGAAAGGAAAGCGAGTGGCCAAAGGCCAGCGTCGGCTTTTAATACTCTAGAAAAATGGGGAACTCTCAAAATTTTGTCAACGCTGCTGTGAAAAGGGTCTTGTTAAGCTAGAGTTAAAGTTACATTTAACACTTGCATGAAAATTGGTTGGATGTTAAAAATAAAAAGTGAGTCCAAAAAGAGAAAGAAAGTTAAAAAGAAGAAAATAAGGAGTTAACATTGTTTTTTTTTTTTTTTTTTTTTATCTCCCACACATAGATGGATGGATGGATTAGAAATAGATTTTCTGAGGAGTGATAAGCTATGAACTGTGCTTTCACTGTAATTCTCTTTGTTATATACGCTTAAGTTGCCCTAAGTTTAAAAGGAATTCAGAGTGAGCAGAAATGTCTTTCACTCCGGGAAAATATGTTCACACACACAACACACAATTGTCCCTCAAGAGAGATTCCAAGATAGAGCCATAATTCTTGGAAGTAAGACCATTGAAGCAATCTTGGATATGGGCAGTCCGGTCAATCTGATCCGTAGAGATGTGAGAAGTAGAATTATCTTTCATTTGAAGCTGTCGAAAGATATCATAGTGTTATAAGGATTAGGAAAATCGATAGTTTCCATGATAGTCTCGATCGAGCAAGAATTTTTCTTAGATGATAGTAGTTACTTTTTAGTATGGCATGTGGTGCCAACGTCTCAGTTGAATTTTCAAGTAGTTATTGGAGCTGAAATTTTGGATCAGGATTCTCTGAATTTCATCAAGAATAGTACCGATCTTAGTAAATATGAAACAAGAGTCTGGTCAATATGGATATCTCATCTGAGTTCTGAAAAATAAAAAAATGAAGTGCTTGGTTTGAAAAGAAAAATAGAACAGCTCAGAGAAACCAATTTCCAATTACAAGTAAAGATAAGAGAATTTGAAGGAAATATTTCTTTTTTGAGTAAAGATAGTTCCAAAAGGATCATATCTTCAAAAAAGAAGGTTTTAATGTTAATAGAAGAGAAAAAAGGTACTATTAAAATTTGAAAAGAAAAAAAAAATCAATCTCAATCTCAAAGGGAGAATTTGATTCTGAATTGAAAAAGAAAAGATCAGAAATTAACTGAAATTCTAGAAGAAAATGAGAAGTTTTCTATAATTTCAATTGAACAAAATTTCATTGGAGAAAAAGATTAAGCATAACTCACAATCTACAGAATCAACTACGGAAGAAATTGACGGAAGTATTTAACTTATCGAAACAAACAGAGAAATTAAAACAAGAACTGTAAGAAATGCTTAAAAATAATGAAGAATAAAAAATATTGCATAAGAAACACACGCAGATGATATCGATTTAAGAGAATTTTAAAGTATAAATGAAAAATTAAGAAATGGTAATTAAAAAAATTATGGAAGAAATTTTCTGGGGCAGGATGTGCAAAAACTATCTAGAAGATTAAATCCCTCCCCCAACCCCCCCTCTAAATTAAGAAACGAAAAAGGTTCCTCAATGCTAAGTAGGTGACTTAATTTCAATTCAAAGAACATAATTTGGCACCATATTGAAAATACTGCCTAAATTATTCGGCCCACATATGAGAACCAAGGCAAACCCTAAAGATAGGTACGAAGTTGAAAAAATAGATAAAGATACAGGTCCAAATGTAACAACTACATTAGTCAATCTGACGAAAGTATTTTTCAAATGATTAAACGCAAAATTTACCTTCTTTAACATAGTTTTTCATCAACCCTCAATTGCACTATATTCATGGTCATTATTATTATTGTATATCGTGTTATTTTTACGTGTATCTACAAAATGAGTGATGTAATTTTCCTTTTGAACCCTTTTAGGTATTCCCGTGTGTAATTACCTATAGCATTTTACTATTTTTAATATCTTTTATATTCATGGATCCGATATTTTTTTAGGGAAAATTTTCCCTCCGTTTTATATTCATATATCCCAAGCTATTTTGGTATAACTTTACATATTGTATTTCATTCTTTTACCAAATATTCAGTTATATTTTAAATTATAAAATTATCGAAAGCTGACTTAGAAGCCTCTTAAATGTTATGTGTTAATTTTTTATAGTGAATGCATCACCCATGTTGACTGGCCAATCTATCTTTTCATCAATGTAATTTTTGAAATTTAAACAATTATTGTATTCAAGGCTATCAGTGAGGTCAGTAATATTCTAGGATAGTTAAATCTGTAAGATTTTTATTCCATCTTAATGATTAGTCTTTTATAACAGATGGCACCACGATTCCCCCCCCTCCATTTGGGTTTTCTTCTTAATCTTAAAAGAGAGCAGTTAGTCCTGAGACCGACTCCCAGTCGAAACGTCGGCGAAGATCAACAGGGAAGAAACATACAACTGGATGTGGTTATGCTATGGGCTGTTAGAGAGAGAAAAGGTAACGCGTATAATCAATTTTTACCTAGCATAAACTCACTAATTTCATAGCCTTGAAATCCTGAAAAATACATATGTAAATGATATTTAAATAAATAATTATATGGCTTTTTTTTAAATAAACATATTATTAAAAAAAGTGATCAGATTTTTTGAAGTAACAACCCCCTCTAGACACCGATACACTCACACACAGATATATACATGCATATATATATATATATTTCTTCGCCAAAAAAAGAAAATAAACATAATAAACATCTTCAATTTCAAAACAAAAAACAAATTACTCTTACCTAATAATACAAAATAATATTATGTCAAATAAAAATCTAAATAAAAAGATTAAATTTAATTAAACTAAAAATTAATTAAAAAAAACCAGCATTCTTAAACAAAATGTGAAAAGAAATATTTACCAATGACACGTTATCAGAATAAAATGCAGAAATTTTTTAAAGATGACAAAAACTAATACAGAAAGAAATATATTATTTAATCCTCGAAGTCTTAACAAAATGCAAAAAAAAAAAAAAAAAAAAAAATTACTGTTAAAAAAAGTTTTAAAAACATATAAGACACACAGAAATATGTGTGTGTTCCTACTCAACTCCATGTAAGAATTCTTTGCCAAAGTAAAATTTGATTAATTGATTTAAATAAAATCATACAAGTGAATTGATACATTTAAAATAACCGAAAAAACATATTTGCTTAAAATTACTTATATATATATATATATATATATATATATATATATATATATATATATAAAGAGATTCATTATTCATCATTTATTATATTCATTAGTATTAAATACATGTGGATAAAATGTTAACTTGATTATTCATGTTTGAAGGTCTCTTACATTAATGACTAATGAAACTTCAAAATACTTATATATAAATATCTTAAAGAGGAAAACCTGAATATACTAGAAAGAAAGCGGTCAAATAAAGCTATGTTTATATTATGCGCCTGCAACCAGAAATCCTTAATGAATAAACATCTCGTATAGTTTGTTAAAAATTTTAGAAAACCTAGGCAGGAAAACTCATTTTCTGTTCAGATGGATTTCGGTGAATTTATACATGTAGATTCTTCTAGGTGAGATCAGCATGAAGAGTTACTTTTGCTAACAGCTAAAAGATAATAAAAAAAAAAAATCGCGCTCTTGAAATGCACTACTTTTTTCCAAAGAATTGAAAGCAGTACTTTTAAAAGGTAAATGTTGTTATTTATATTCTTCAGCATAATAATTTCTCTGCCAATAGTTCAACCCTTTGTAAAACTAGATTAAACTATTAAAATCTATATAACACAGTCTTTAGAAAAATAAAAGGTTTAAGTTATTAAGCAGTGGAGCATTTGAATGACAACACAATCCTGTATGTATCTCAAAAAATGAAATAATCTTTTCAGATGTTCACTCATAGCATATGCATAATGCACAACTTCTTTTAGTATATTTCGCAATTAGTATTGATTTTGAACTACTCCTACTATTTGATTTAATTTGATTTTCAACAAATATAATTGAAAAATGATATTTTTATACTACAAATGATTAAATCACCATTCATTAATAGAATGTTCTCAGTTCAAGCCGAAGGTATTTTAAGAGAGAAATATCGGTATCCCCATCTTACCTAAGCAATGACATATTACTTGAAAACAGCAGCATTCTGTTTTTATTTTAACTTTTGGTAATTACATTGAATTTAACCTTACTTTTTTCATTCGAGTATATCTTTGCAAAGATATTATTTTGTGCTACAATTTTTCGTAAGGTATTTTAGAATAGTCCTTATTGGCAACGTAGATGGTTGACGATAGGCAGCTGATGCTTACGTATCTTTTCTTAAAATAATCCTTAGCATGAAGACTCCTATATGAATATACATTTGTCTAATATTTTTGTCATATTTGTATATCAAGCTTCTAATTCATAAAGTATTTTTTAACTGTTTCTGTTTAGCTTTTTTTAAATTCTTCTTTCTGTGCTTTATTTTGTTGTGTAAAGTTTGAGGTAAACAATATTACTTCAGATGTGTGAGATTTAGTGGGTGCATCACACATCTTAATTCTTGAACAAAAATGTGTTATATGATTGAAAGTCATGAATCAAATGCAATCGCTCAAATAACTTCATCCGTTCTATCTGAATCCATCATATCCTTTTACTGCTCATAGTAATGAGATTTCGGTCTATCCGAGCATCAAATTCTCAAAAGGATAATTCACCATCAAGAAGTGTAACAATGCTACAGTAATTGAATTCAGATTTGCATTAGGTTTAATTTTTTAATGCAATATATACTAGGATCTTTTCTATATAAACAAATAACAACAATTTTCAGAAATAAAAACTATCTACTTCCATTATTTTATACTGCTAAATGATGCGATTACTTTCTGTGATTTGCATACGAATTCTACTAACAGTCATTTGCGTATCTTTCTGAACTCTTTCTTTCCGGTGAATTTCAAGTGAATTGGATTCTTATGTAATGGTAAAACAGTTTAATATGTCACTTAGTGTCGATAAAATGTGAAATAAGTTTAAATGTCTTGAAAGTTTATTTGCATATCTTGATTCATACAATGAATGATCTTAACTTCTATATGTACATCTATTTCTGTGTACACATATAAATTAATGCATGCAATAATAAATTCTTTTTAATGAATAGTGAGAATATCTTGCTCTGAGTAAGCTATTTTGAGAGAAATTTTAAACTCTTGTCGGAAATCTCATTCATTAAATCTGCATATTGTATGGTATACGTTAAGTGGAAAATTGCAGTATGATATACAAAAATATATAGTTCAGTAAGTATAGAAGTATGTATAGTTTGATACGTGTTTCGTCATAAAAGTATTATTTATCGAATAATATTAAGCTAGAAATTTACCAAAAAATTAAATCGAAAAATAATGTTTTTAATTAAATATTAACTTAAATATATTTCAAAATAACATTTAAAATCTATTTTAAATTTATGTATTCAAAAAATTGTGTTGTTTTTCTCCTGTCTTTTTAAAGTAAATATTATTTTAATGAATCGCATTAAAGGAACACATATATGAATCTAATTAAAGGAACACATATATGAATCTAATTAAAGGAACACATATATGAATCTAATTATTTAAGAAAGCCTAAGAGGCTTTGATAGATTATAATATTTAAACTCCTCCCTAAACGTCAAATTTATTTAACAAAGTATGTCGTTAATTTGAATCTTATGCAAGAATTCAAACTTACTCTTCAAAGAAGCACACTGAAATTTTAATTAAAACATTTTGTATAGTACAAATAATATTAATTCTGATATTACATTTCAGTAATACTCAATTAAATATTCATCAAAATGCAATTTATAAAGCGTTAAATTTTCACCTTGAATCAATATTTTTCATATCTGTTTATATCGATGAAATGCAGGCAACTGAAATAAATTCTAACTAGTAGATCAGACGCCCAAATCATAGGTGTGTCCAAAATATAACGTAATAGTGGTAGAAGTTAACTACTATATATAGGTTTTGAACTGTTGATCAGAAAATCAATCAGGTGAAGTAGACCGGTATCAACAAAAATACCTTTCTACTAGACACCTGCTCTAAAATTGATGTAGTCCTCAATTTCTTATCGTTTAAAGAAAATTTTATTTATCGTTTCCAAGAACTTGTTGGATGTAGGAAATTACCATCTTTTATACTAGACATATAGATCGAATTTTCTTTTTTGGTGGCTGTTTCAACAGTCATTCTAGCTCGCAGACTGATGGATTGATTTTTTACACCTTTTTGCAGTAGAGCAGCGAAAACACATCTACAGTCCAGACTTACTCGATTGCTCTCACTATTACGATGAAAAGTGATTTAAGTGAAGAACGGCAAATCTAAAGAAAGTTTGTTTCATTTTGTTTTAATAAATCAAAGAAGGATTTTATTTTTATTTTATATCATTTTTATATTATATTTTATATTAAAAATAAATGATAATGAGAAATAAAATGTGATAATAATCTCATAGTACTGAAATTAAAGTTTCTAAAACGCTATAACATTAAAGATTTTTTTTTAATACTGACATACACCATTTTTACAAGTACTGATTTATTTTTAAATGTGGTATGTTTCTATCAATCTGATTAATGAGACAAACATTAATGGTAAAGGGATGGTTCAAAAATTTATACAAAATTCTATGGGAACAAATGAGCAAAACATTTCTCCTAATAGCTGTGTTTCGACCTCAGAAGACCAAACGTTTTACTAATTAACTATCTTCAATTTATCAACATTTGACCTAAATTGCGGGATGCATAATTAATTAACCTTCTTAATGGTTTCGGATTTGATTAATATAAATTAGAACACTTTCCAGTTGGTTTGTGACAAATGGTTGTGTAATAAACATACCTATTTTTGATTCTTTATTTCTTCAGTCCCCTCTTTGCTCAAATTTACTGCATTAAAATTTTAATTTCCGATTATAGTTATCACAAAATATCCAAACATAACCTTCAATCAAAAATATTCATTAGTAATACTGCTTGAGGACCTGGTTAAATAATAGTTCCTTGTATTCTGTAATATTATTTATTATTTAATATATTAATTACTTATTTTCTGCTCCGATAAATAATTTTAGAATTTGAAGATTTAATAGTTTGACATTTTCAGTACTTTCCAAATAAGGATGCTTCCTATTACCCGTCTCGTCTTCCGTTATAAAATTTAATTACAAGATTTAGATTTCAATTAAGTTCAATCATAGACCAATTAATTAAAATCGTCAATTATATTCAAAATATCTTTATTTACTCTTCAAATAAGGGGAAATGCTCTCCACAGTTAAGTCCCGTTCCGAGAGTACTAACATTTTCTATAATCTATCAAAGAATGTGTTTATCGGAATATGATGTCATTATCTCTTTCCATTGCTTCAACAGCATTGAGTCCTAATCTCACCAATTCCTCTATACACCACGAAGACTTCCGCGTACACCACACTAACATCGTTCTTATTACCATAACCTCTCTTTTAAATTCAATTCTCAGTCGCTTTTATGTTACGTGATTATCTCAATTCACTACTCTACTTAATTTGAACATAATGCTTCATTTGATAGGGAAGAGCCAAGGAACTTAAATATAAAATCAGAAAGAAACTCCAGACGTTAGTCGAAGGAAGAAATTCGCGAATAGTCCATGTGACAACTATTTGATGCAGGTTACATATATCTTTTAAATAAAGTTACCAAACAAGCAATAATTTTAAAAATTCAAATTTTGAAGAGCTTTTAGATAAATTTAAAAGAGAATAGCCTGCTTGCTAATATCAGTAGAACCCATAAGTATAATAAAAAATTAATAATTTGAATGCTCCTTTTATAAATGAGGTTAAGCAATGGAAGGAGCAATGAAAATAATGTATTGGCTCAATACGGCCTAAAAATTTATTTAAAAGTTTACGAACTCAAATGAGATGTTTAAATAGTTGGCAATGTTTGCAAAAACCTTCAGCGGTGGCAGATCTTATGATCAGTTGAAAGTGGTTATGTTACACGCGCCGTGAATAGAAAAGCTTTATTATGCATAATTGTTATGAATTTTGTGAAAAGTCACAATTAGTTTGTGCTTAAAGGTACTAAAAAATAAAATTTGGGTCTGAGATATTTTGGCTGATATCCATGGGTGTGGTTCGTATCCTAACAATAAATTAAAAGGAAGTGTTCACCTGTTTCTTGCAACTGAATGTTAAATGCCATAAGTTATAAAAGTTATTTTGAAGAATTTGGCTACTGTGTTTGGAGGTGAAGGACAAATACTAAAACTCCAAATTTCTCATTTAATATTAATTTAGTTTCTTTTGTCAATAGTTAGATTTTGACAGAAAGTTAATCATATTCTCATAAAAAGCTGTGGTGCATAATTATTAATTGAAGCTCAACTTATAAAACCTAAAACTCCATAAGCGATCATTTCAATTATATCTCGTTCAATGAAATGTGATAAATTTTCAGGATGCTTGTAAAAAATTGATGAAACAAAAAAATATAAAGTTATTATCAACCCATAATATTTACGTATATTCTCATTGTGAATCAATGCTTAGCTATGATTAGAAAAAAAACAACTAATAATAAATATTAGTAATAATAAAACAAATACTGACAGTTGTCAAGATATATGAATGAGCAAATCGATGAAGTAATAAGGTTGTAGTTTTTATAAATACAAAAATGTACAAGTCTTTTATATGTGAAGGTGATGAATGACGCATGTCTTAAGAAATCAGCTTTTAATAAAGTTAGTTAATTATGAAACACATTCTCTGCTCTTCATGTTGAATGCATTTCTTTTTTGTAATGCTGAACGACAAAAATATGAAAAACGTTTCATTTATTTACAAATTATCCTTTCATTTCATAGTGTTTAACACTTAAGTGATAAAGTCAAACAACATTGCAAGTATACGTAACATGTTTTGTGAGTATAAATACTAGTGAATATGGTAGTTCCATCTTTCATATTAGCTTTTTATATATAGCTCTAGGATAATTCATACATAAAAATAAATCATTTATGTAAAACAAACTAAATGACAGTTACTGATAAAATCCCATATTATTATTCTCATTTTGTTACGTATATTAAAAATACTTTACAAAATAATTTTAAGGAAACTTATGTTGCAGTAATCTATTATTGAGAACTTTTATTTATAATGGAAGAATTTTTTAGAAACGTACCGTAGTAAACTTATTTCGACTACTTACATAATAATAAACTTATTTAATAGAAGAAATTTTGAATAATCGAGCAATTATTTTATTATTATTCATTCAAGCGTATTCTCTTAACTGATTGATTTATTGTTAACGTCGCGTTTTGAAGCAACTAGAGGGCTATTGGCGATGGATCGCGTAATTTTGATCCTCGTTCAAGTAACGAGAACGGCACTTGAGCTGGCACCCCCTCTCTAGACTTCCACACTACGCCTTGGGAGAGTTTGAGGTCTCGACAAATTTGACGTTATACGATCTCTTAAAAGAATGATATGTATAACAAATATGGAGTTGTTCATGGTTTCTAGAATAAAAAAAACATGCGATTTTCTTTAAATAGCAAGGCTACGGGAGCTCAGTGGTCACGGTCGCAAACTCACATACGGCGTTGTTTCCATCGAATTGTGGTTTTGGTCCCTGATGCCACTACGTATAGCGTGGCTAATATTCGTCAAATTTGTCGAGGCTCCATGTTCTCCATTTGGCGTGGTGAGTATGATTGGAGGGGAAGTGCATTTATTTCAGCAACATTATTTGTATCTTGATTATGAAAGGATTTTTTTTTTCTTTCTAGGATTATTGAGTTATTTGCATCGTTGCTAAAGTTAGGTTTTATCTAAAGTATGTGCATGGAAATTTGTATAGGATGTTCAAAATTATTTCAGAAAAAAAAATTGTTTATATTTTCCTGTTTAAATGGGACAGTAACTAGTTTTTTTTTTTTTTTTTGGTATTTTGTTTCTCTTTTCTGAAGACTTTTTAAGAAATCGTATTTTAAAATTTCTCAAAAATAAGAAATAAAGAAAGAGAGAGATAATAGGAGAGGAAGCGAAAATTAGTAAATTAGTATCCGAGATGAAAAATATTCTTGCAAATTATCTATTCGAAGATTAACTAAATTGAAATAAAGCGTGATCAAAATCTAGCTGAATAAAAAGTAAAATATGCACTTAAAATTATATAATATAGTTCGAAAATTAATTCAAGTTTAATTTTATACCATGATGCTTAATTTTTAAATTTGGACTGATTACGAATCTCATCAAACTGACGTGTAATGATTAAATTAATTATTGATCACTACATGAATCAGCCTTAATGACAATGATGATCCCTTTCGCATTAACTACAAAAAAAATTACACAGTCATTCATCAGTTTTATGGAGCTTTATCGGTTCACATACAGGCGTTTAACCGGAAAAGCTCCCCCAAAAATAAAATTTATCCCTTCCTAACCTTCGCTGGTCTTAAATGTCAAACGGCCATACTATGCAGAACATTAGTTAGATAGCAATAAACTAAACAAAAAAGGTATGAAGTATTCTAGTCTCAGTTAAAGTCCCCTAGGGAGTCGAGCTTGTCTGATGCAGCTAAATTTAACATTAGCTCTTATAAGTAGTCAGGAAGTGATATACTCCTGTAATTACTTAACCAAATTGGGCTGTTCAAGGTTTTAATCACCATGAGCACTTTGCACAAATTCAGATAGTCTCGACTTTTGTCTTCACGAGGGAGGGATTGGCCAAAATAACAATAAAATAAATTAAAAAGAATAACTTTAGAGTTTTAGAGAGAGACTTCTCGTTTCTCTTTTCATTCGTGAAACGAAGATCAATATGGGTGGGGTGAGTTAAAAAGCAGTCTGGCCAACATGCTCGTTTCACTAATATTCGAGATAATTGCTCCTGTGTCCGGTAATAATTAATCAAAATCTGTTGAATCTGTATTCTTTAGATTAGTATGCCGTATTGTAGAATTTACTTGATAGGGACCATAGGAAATACAGCCTGGACTGAAAGTTCTTTCGCCTGTAAGTGACGTAAAAGAATCAAGGCGCACGCAATTTTAAAAAGACGTTGAGATTTATTGCGTTTTGTTAAATGACTCAGCTATGTGATTGCTGCTCAATTTTTGCAGTTTTAGGCATGAATCTTCTTTTTTATTAACATTTTCGATGATTATGTTACAAGCATTAGAAGGCAAACAATAATGCGAATGCGACATTTTCTATGTTTTTATGTAATTTATGATACATTAATAGCAGTTGAATATGTTAAGCAGATCTTCTTTCTGAATTTGTTAAATCTTTCTTAATTGAAGCTTATTCCTAAACTTTCTATGTAAATAAGAGTCAATTGTTCATACAATAGAGTGTAAAAAAATTGTAGATTGAATAAATAATCTTGAAATAATAAGATTGCATTTAAGTTTCCGTAAGAGAAATTATCATTTCATAATTTTCATTACGAATAATTTTATAATTGGGAGTTTAATAACATTTTACTCCTCCAACCTTGGGGGAGATATCAATAATATTCCCCCTGTATAAATTTCTAAAGTAAATTACTTTCTCTGAAAAAAACGGACAATAGTTATAAGCCTAAAATGCCTTTCTTTAGCTTAACTTTTTAGCTTTTTTTTCTTCCAATAATAACAGTCTTACCTATTAATTATACTTAAACAGCACTGAAGCTTTAGGAATGCAAGCTTGCTTGCTTGAATTTTGAGAAGCTCAGGCAGATGTAAACGTCGATATGGTGGTAAGCATCGACCAGTCATCTACAAGGTAGGGGACTTAGTTTGGGTGTTTAATACATCAATACGAAAAGTTGGATTATCCGAGAAGCTCTTTAAACGTTATTCTGGACCGTATAGAATAATTCGACGATTATCTAATGTGACATATAAAACAAAGAGTATAGAAGAAAACCATAGTCAACGAAGAGCAAAGGATGTCGTCCACGTCATGATATTAAAACCTTATCTTGATACAAATAGTCAAATTGAGGAGAAGAGTACCTTAATTTTTAAGGCCTGTTACACAAGAGGTCAGACCAGACTGCAGCGAGCCTCTGCTTCTTTCTAAAAAAAAAAGGGGGGGGGGGGGCATGTAGTGATACTCGTTTTCTGGAAATGGCACAAGAGCTGGATTCACAGTTCTTCACTCGTTACATCCTATTAAACTTTGATTCACAGGTTGCATTCGACCATGGTCGACAGTTGAAGTTCATCTGTAAGCTATATTTATTCTCGAGAACTTGAGCGGGAAAGCATAAATAGAAGTGAAGTGTATCATCTTCTTTCTTCGTATATATATATTACCTCTCACTGAGCAGTGAAGTTGAGATAGGTTTTCATTTTCCTGTTGTTGTGCTTTGCATCCTAAATTTATAATTAGTTTATGTTGATTCCATTTCTGCTAAATTTATAATTAATATATTCTTAATTCTTTTTATGAATAAAATCTCCAGTTGATATTCAATCCCGTACTCTGTTTTAGACTTGTGTGTACATTCTACGGGACAATATGCTTTACTCATTAATTAAGCTTAAATGACACTGAATCTTTAGAAATATAAGCTTGCTTACTTGAAGTGTTCAGCTTTTAATATTCTAACCTTATTTTTTTAAAAAATATGCGAAATCTACATTTTCTACTTTTTTATTGAAGAAGCAGGACTATCGTTAAATTCAAGCAAATGCTCTTTCGGAAGAAGGAAACTGACGATGCTGGGTCATTTAGTTGATGAAAAGGGAATCTATCCAGATCCTGAAAAGTTAGTTACTGTAACAAGATTTCCTGTTCCGGAAAATATTTCAGATTTCGGTAGCTTTCTGCGCTTGTGGTCGTATTATCGGCGATTTTCAATGACTTTTCAAACATTTCTATTCAAAAAGATTACATTAGTGTGTGTGTGACAAGCGTCTATCAAGAATTACTTACACTCTTATTATGATAATTAGTCATTGTTAAGAGTGAAATAACTATATTTAAGCTTTAGGTCTCAAAAATGTAAGCATTTGTTTTTGTAAGAAACCCTAAATGATAGACGAAAAGGAATGCTTTCGATTAAAATATTTGAATTAAAAACAATTTGTTCGTTTAGACATAATAAAATGAGAATTTACTCTTAAGATAATTAAAATCTTTACCAGATGAATTAATTCTTTATAAGTCAAAGTACAATCTAGAGTTTAAAGTATTTGTTTAGAGTAAACAAACTGTGAACTAGGAAACGCATTGCTCTTTTATCTGAGTTGATCTTTATTCTTTACTCTGTAGATAATGGGCTTTTAACAGATCTGAATTAGTCAGTTTCCTTAATAGAATTTTTGATTGAGCTCTCTACTTGAATTTTGGAAAACGTTTATACGTGTTTATTGTTTTGTGTTTTGTCAGACCATGACAGTAAATATAGTTTCTTTTAAAAGAAAAACAATCTTCGCTAATTTCTAGTGTATAGTTAATTGTAACAAAAGTATATATATATTATATGGGGGTAATTATTCTACTTAAATTTGTAATAGTTTCACTGAAAAAATAGTTTAATTTTCTAATTATCCCATTCTCTAACACAAAAGTGAAGAGTTCATTCCTATTATCTGATCCAGATCAAAATTATCCTTTTGTTTATTAGGTCCCACGCTCAGACAATCTGTTGAATCAACTTTCCCATAGTCATAAATCTGTCCGAAATAATCTCCACTAGACCGATAGACGTCATCAATATCCCTCAATATCTCTTCATCGTATGCCATAAGAGAACCATGTGATTTAGAAAAACCTCTGAAATCTCCATCATAAATTAACATGCATGGTAAAAATTCATGCTTTCCTGCGCTCTTCTGATGTAAGTTTGACGGCGGAGCTGCGTCTCTTACCTTCTCCAATTCCATTATGGAAACTTATTGCCTCTCTCTCTCTCAGTAAAATAAATAAATGTTCTTAAATGAAATAAAGGACTGTTAATTTTAAACCCGAAATTATTAATGCATTTTTTCTCGTCAATTAGGGAGTGTTATATATATATATATATATGCATGTGTGTGTGTAGTTACAATTATCATGTAATTTTACGCAGATGTATAAACTTACATATTAATATAAATATGCATTCCCTTACAGTATAAACATTTTTATTTTTTAAATATGTTTTCACACTTTTTCCGATAAGTGATAAAAGAATATTTCTTAATTAATACTACAACATAACGTTCACTTTATTTTAAAGAAGATGTTCACTCTAAGTTTTTTTTAAGTTTTTTATACTCAATTATTATGTGTGTCTTAGGGAAAATATAATATCAGTTTGTGAGTCGAATAATGTCAGTTAAAAAAAAAAAAAGATGGGGTGGGGTGTGAAGTCGTTTCTAATTTTTTGATTGAAAAAGACAACGTAAGTGAAAATAATATCATCTTTTGGAAACGAAGAAATTGGCTTTCGCAATTTACAATTACTACCTTTGGCATAGCGAGTTCTGCAAATGAATCACGAAAAATGATGACAGTGTGATCCAATGCATTTATATGTTGGTGTCAGTGCACCTGGGCTATCAGAATGATTGAAAAATTTAGTATTTAAGCGTGATTCTTCATGACTTCCGGGAAACGCCCTGGGCTTTTTACCTGGTGAGAGCCCAGAGCTAAATGTGGCATTTGGGTAAATACGCTTCATTTAGCCATAGTTTGTGATCTGAAAATACGTCCACGCCTCGTAAAAAATAATTAGTTTTTATGGAGATGTTAGGAGTCTTGGGAGAGAAGAGATATAACATATTGATTGATTTATTTTTAGTAAATATCTTTTTTGCTATAGAAGAAAAATTATTTTGAAACTTCTTATGCATGTGCTTTAGATTGCTAATGGGTTCTTTGTTTCTTAATGAAATATCTTACATTGTTTAGATTAGTTTTCTGTCAAACATTGTGACTGTGTAAGATAATGCAAATTTAAAATTATGAGTACTTCTAAGTTATGAAACGTTGACATTTTAAGTTACATTTCTGCAAAGATTGGATCATTTAAAGAGAATGATATAAGCGTTTGGAAGCATTTCAGTATAGTTGAACGTTTTAGCATACAATCCATTCTTCGATGGGTAGAAGTCAAAAAAATAATTGGCATTCCCAAATATTTCTTAAGATCCGAAATTATTTTATTATTATTATATATACCCTCATTATAGAATATTCACACAAAAATATTTATTCAATTAAAATTTTATTTTTTGAGAAATTAGGAGATTTGTTCACGTCTCTTCAGTGTAAGAGATATGTGATTATTTAATGATGTGGGATAAATATATTTAGTCCCATATTCAACTGATGTTTTGTAAACCAAATTAGGATTGAATTTCCTTATTAATGAATAAAAGATAATTTTACTGTTCTTTATTTGACATCTTATATATTACATTCTGATATTCTTGGAATTCATCTTTAATGATTTTTATGTTTCCAATGACAAGTTTGGCCTTTGAGTTTATAATCATATAAATAAGCATTTGTAAAATCTGTTGGTAATGTTATTATGTGAATAATTCTCTTGCAATTTTTTAAATGTTTTATTTTCTATATAAGAGGTGGATCTGATTATTTTAAATTCGAAGTAAACGTCTTCCAGTATACTTAAAATTTGTCTATTTGCCGCATATTTCTTAAAATAGTTTTCTGAAAGGTACATTTGCGTATGTTAAAGTATTTCTTTCATCTCGAAAGACTCACGTAATTCTTCGTCCCCAAGATTGTCAGTTCCAATCTTCAAATTCCTGCCAGTATCTTGGCCTATTACCTAAATGTCCCTGTTATCCTTATACATCGATTTCATTTTAGAGATCAAAGCAAAATTTCTGAGAACTAAATACTGCGGATAAGTAAGATGAACGAACAACATGAAGGTGTTGTAGTTTTATATTCTGCCATGTTACTTACCTCAGAAACACTTTTTTTAATTTGCAATTTCAAGCAATTCGTGCGGGTAACGAACTTGTTCACAAATACTCCTTTTAATTTTTTCATGTTTACAAATACTCCCTTTATTTTAAATTACGGTATGTTTATGACTTCAAGCAAAGACTTTTAGTACAATGTACCTGTTATAATGATTAATGATGTGTTAGCGAATTATTAGCTTTTATTGAATATAACGCAACTTTTGAAGAGGACATATCATCTACTCATCAAAAAAATACCCAAGTTTAACTTAAATGCAATGCTGCAGAAACGTTTGTAAAAATGACAGTAGTACACGTTACAGTATGAACTTTTAAGTATTAAATTCCGGGTAAAAAGGAGAGAAGAAAAAGATGACGATGATGATGGTGATGATTTAAACTACACCGTAGTTGTTTTTCTTTCCTAACCTTTTGAATAATTACAAAACCAAAAAATTTCTAGTAGAACTCGATGATGAAATCCTATAAAAATTTAAAAAATATGATGCCTTACTTTTTTTCAAGAAAGGGATTCCAAGTAAATATAATATTATCAGCAAGGACAATAACTGTTTATTATAGAAAAGGAAGTTTAAATTATATTGGAATTAAGAAGTTTAAATTAGGTGACTTCTTAGGTAGTTTTTAATCGTTTAAATAAATGATTATATCGAAATAGACCTAATTCACAGACCCTTTGGAGAAGTAATACAGATCTGAACTTCCTATCTTTAAAAGTTAGCTTTATTATACAGTTATTTTTATTTACGGAAAGTAACATAAGAATAACAAGATAACAGGAAAATGTACAAATAAGTTATGTGATATTGATTCATTATGAATTTCTATTTGGTATGGAAATTGTGCATATATATACTTCTTAACTTCATCTTTACCCTATAAAAGTATTTATGTTGTTATATAATAAGAATAGAATCAGACAAAGCTATAAAATTCTTGATCGAGCATTCCTCAAGCAACAATACGGACACCTTTCAAATGTATCACAGAATGTGAACGAGGAAAAGCAAGAAAAAGTGAATTCTGCTATTTATATTCCCATCTAATATCAATCATCATTTTCTGCATTTGAACGTAAATTGCTTCTCGATACGCTTAGCTATATGAGAGTCATTAGATGTAGGTACAAAAAGAAGAAACAGAAATACTATTTAGAAAATTATGTGGGTAAAAGCAAAATTCCTTCATACACTGTCAACTTAAAATATCATAGCGGAAAAAGGAAAATTTTCCTCATACCGAAATGAAATTATTATATTCCAAACAAAATTATAAATGTCGAGATCGAACTTTCACATAATATTTTAAAAACCACCGTGTTAGAATTTAGAAGGAATCCAATAATGTACAATAATCCAATAATGTACTACTAAGTCAAGAAAATGTCTAATATTTATTTTGAGCAAAATATTAAATACAAGTAATTCAAGACTAGAAACGGTCAATAAAGGTATTCTTTTCAAGTTAAAGAGAGAATATTTTGAATCAATTAACTATCATAGCATAAAATGTGCAATTATCAGACTGCTTGCTTCTGAATCCGAATCGGCTAAGTTTAGTATTACAAACTAATATAACACTATTGTAATATGTATTAGTGTTTCCTTTCATACAATATATTTGATAGCATTATAATATTACTATAATAAGATGGAAACAAAAAAATTTCATATTTTCAATTGAATTAAGGCTACTTTACTAAAAATATATCACTCATAAATTCTGAAAATTTATGTACGAATATTTCTTCTAATTCTTTTGCGTAGTTTTTAACATTGTTCATATAATTCACTTAAAAGTTATTCAAAATGGATAACCTCTTTTGTAGTTAAAACTTCAACAGAATGAAAAATTCATTTACAAACAAAATACTTACAAGCCTTCAAAACTATACACAAAAATAGATTCATTTCTTTCCATTCGTTAAAAGTTTTAAATTGCTTCTAATCAATGAAAGAGTTTGGTTTCGTGATTTCATTACTATAAATATTCTCGTGTGATGATGCTAGTATTAATGTGTTACTGTTAGCACACTGCTTATATTCAGAATGACTGCTCATTTTAGCCATAATTCATAGTGTGTACTAAAAAAATAAAGTTAAAAACTAACTCTTGTGTAGACTACTATTACTATTGTAGGGACTGGTGTTACTTTAGTTATTACTAATTTAAAAAAAAGCAACGATAATCATTTTTATGAGAATTTGTTTGTGTAAGATATTAGAGTAAGAGTAGATAACTAGAGTAGATTTTAATCTGCTTGCATTTTTTGCATCGACTCTTGTGATAAAACCTATAACCCCTTTAAAAAAACTACAACCGGTTTCATAAAAATGTAATTGTATAAGATATTAGCGTAGATAGCTAAAATATTGATTTTAATCTGCTTGCATTCTTTTTGCATCGATTACGATAAAACGTTTCAACGGATATTCAGTTAATTTATCAGAGTACCTAAAATTTAAATCTAAAATTTTTTGAATCGCTATAACTTCATTTACATTTTTAGCCAACTCTTTCTTTAGTTTAGTTTTAGAAGAAATATAGTATTTTCTTCTTCTTTTTCAGTTTATTCTAAACATTTTTAATTAGGCTTAAGTCTAAAGGCTATTATACCTAAAGCGTTAATTTAGAATTTTAATATTACATATTCATTCAATATCGAAAAAAAAAAGCTTTCTATAAACGCTAACTTTTCTATTTCAAATGCAACAAAACACCCTAAAACCATATTCCATCATCTCCAGATTTAACAATAGACTATAGAATTTTGGTTCAATTCTTTGCTTGGCTTTCTGTGCACACATAATTCATCCAGGGGTCCGGAAAATGTTGAATTGTTATTTATCAGCAAATGTAACAGTATTCTAAAATGATTAGCTTACATTCGCTATTGATTTTGTAAAATCCAGAAATAACTTTCTTGCCCTTGGAATTACGAAGAATATCCTTCTGGCTATTCGGCTGTTTGTTGATGGACTACCTTTCAAGCCAATTTATTTTTCCAAATCAGTTACATATGTTACAACTCTAATTATTGAATTCCTGTAGATTTCTTTCAGGATAAACTTTCTATAACTAGACTATAGTTTAACTCATCATCTTGTTGAAAAAGCTTCTTCAAGACTTTCTCTAAATATCCTCAGTTTTATCACATCTAAGACAATTGACTCCCTTGGGTCTGTGATTTCTTAAAAAATATTTCAAATACTTCTATTTTTTAACATTTAATAACAGGTTTCTAGCTTGTAATCATATTGTAATGACTTTTCCTGTCTACTTGAAACTGATAAATTACGGCCTGGAAATGTATTACTATTAAAAAACAAACTATAATTTTTGTCTCGTACTATGCACATTTCATAAGATACTTTAATAAAATATATCGTTTGTACAAGAATTTTCATCAAAACATTTAAGTATACTAATATTTTTATGACTTCTTTTTCATTGCTTGAAAGTAAAACATTATTTATTTAAAGTTGCTTAGAATATTTATTTTCTAAAACAAGATGGTTTCAAAGAAGATAATGGAATATTCTAAAAATCACTAAGACAATTCATTAATTCTAATATAAATCTTCAGGAAATGATTTTGTTAGTTATTAAAATGTCCGAATATTAATCCGGCCACTGCATCTCCAACATTCAGAGAAAAACAAAGTAAATAAATCATTTCGAATAATTAAATTTTAAATCAATGTAACTTCAGAGAGAGAAATATAATAAATCTAAAAGAAACATTTAATAATTACTTCCATCACTCCAAAATATTGGGTTCATATAATAATAAATATTGAATAAAAATCTATGGTTTTGTATAACCTATATGTAACTGAAATAATCGCGTGGCATTTCTTTCAAAGCTTTATGAATAAAACATTAACCTCATCATAAAACGAGCTTTAAAATGTTTTGATTCTTTCTCTGTCTCTGCACGCAAATCATTCCTAGTATCCTAAATTGCTCTCTATGGGTACAGAAAAAAATTATGTCTCTCTAAGTGAAATAAGTAAGCATAAACCTAGTTTTATTTCAGTTCATCTTTTTATCTCTGAGTTCCAGGTAGTAGCTCTTAGCTTATGGTCTGTAATTTATTGGAGATTTTCCAACTGATTCTCATTTCACGACCTCATTAAGCTCTTAATTTTGGAAATCGACGTATATCCATTTTACCGAAAAAACAATAAGAAAAAAGAAAATAATCACTCTTCTTTTTGTAACCTTGAATACTAATAGAATCGTGTCAAAAAAGCGAATTCTTGTTCAGAATGATTTTCAATCAAAGGATATTCATTATGTTGCACAACTATTCAGTTGTGCCATATGCTAATATCTTTAATTGTAAAATACCTTTAACTATAAAATACACTTCATTTTTATATATTATGAGTCACTTTTATACCTACTGATTAACAGAAAATATTTTAAGAATAAAATAAAGATTTAATGAGAAAATAAACATTTAGTTACAATGAATAAAATTTCATATATTTCCCTATAAAAGTAAGCAGAATAATGTTATGTACAGTTGGAAAATAAAAAAAAAATTTCAATAGAGGAAATGAATTTGAAATATCCTAAAGCAATGAAAGCACAGAAGTATATTTTCAAAGCCTAGAATAATATACAGTTCTCTTACTTGTTTTATTAAAATAAAATTAACATCGTTTGGAATACATTAAAATAGTTATTATATATATTATTTCTAACATCGTTTGGAATACGTTAAAATAGTTATTATATTTCCTGCCAGTAGATTAATCCTTTATTTGAGTTAAAATCATAAATTTGCTTTACTTTATTGCAATTATATATTGATAATTGGCCTGTTTACTATATACTTAAATTATGCAGTATCATTCGTTCGACGTTTTCATTTCCAATATTAATTTCTTTAGATCCCAATTAGTGATTTTTTTCTAACTTTTATAAGCGCTTGTCTGTTTATTGGTGTATCTAAAATTATTGTAATATCTAAATTTTTTGTTATAAACTTTGCATATAATTACGTTAATAAAATGAATATATATATATATATATATATAAATCTGTGTGTGTATGTGAATACTCATTCAATAAAATAAATAATGATGTTTAACTATTTTCTTAAGTGTCTAACTAATCTTATATAATTCCAAAAATATTTTACTTTACATTTATTAAGAGTAAATAATTATCATTAAGAATATGACAGTAGTTCAAATAATTCGATATTCTCATCTAATTTACTAAAAATTCTGGATTAATCAATTTTACGTCGAAAGTGTAATAAGCATTATGAGCAATTTGATATTTAAATGAATTTTCAACATAATTTTAAATCATAACTAAATTATATATTGATAAAAGGCTATTAAGATGAAATAAACTTTCTCGAATTAAAAGCAAGGTATAAATTTTCTGTTCATTTCATAAATTTTAAATGATCCTACAGAGAAAGGATTGCTGAAGTTTGAATCATTCTAAAGGATTTTACTAGAAGAATTTTATGTTACAGTTTTCATTATTCCATTACTATTACACTCATGTCTTACTCCGTATAATATAATCTCTGTTTTGCATAACTTTAATTTTTACTACATATAAAAATATTAAAGAACGTTGTTGTATAAGAGCAAACATGATAGCTCGAGATTCTATCATTAAAACATAGGACAAAAAATTAAAATGGACGAAATACGGAAAAAGGATTATGAGATAGAGATAATTTTTTTAAAGTTGTAAGATAGTAATACTTTAACTGTTTGTTTAACATTAAAATATCATTTATGCTTATAATTTTAATTTGCAACTTTGAGATGATAAAGTCTACTAGAATTGATAGAGTTGGAAATGTACAGTAATATAAATATAAATACACTAAACTGACAGCTTAAACATAGCATTACTTCGCTTATACGTGAATCAAAAAGGCACTTTTTTCTATTCGAAAGTTCCTTTCAATACAAGGGGAAGAAAAAGAAAGAAACGGATAATCAATGCTATGATTAAAGTAAAAATAGGGACTCTTATTTTATTGGATGAAGAAAAAAACGAGGTTAATAAAGATAACAAATCTTGCAAAATGTTTTCGTCAGTGGTATTGTTCAATCTGAGGTGACTTATTTTCTCCCCCTCTTCGTCAATTTTTTCCATTACCGGACGTGGCACTAGCCTGGTATAACGAGCACTAGAAACGCGTGACTAGGGTAATGTTTTATTCTTTTGGAAGACTGTGTTCAATCAGATTCAACTTTTTCTATTTTTTTCTGCTTCTAACTTACTTTTTTCATCCATTACTTATTTTTCCATAGTATTGAGGACTGAGGAATCAATGTTGAAAAAAAAAAGAGGTTGAAATATTTTTTTATATGAAACTAGGGAAAACGAAAAGCAATATAACCTTTTTTACAATAAGTGCCAGGTCAAGTAAAAGCTTTTATCGATGCATTGTTAAAATAGTTAAGCTTTGCTTTCTTATTATCATTCCTTGGAAGCATTCTGTTTACTCAAATATATTAAGCTGGAGGATATTTATAATTGACTCCTAAAATTCCTATTAATAACCTTCAATATATATTTTTAAGATATCGCTCGACTTTAATGTTTCGTTATTATTTCAAAATTCCAGAGCTTATAATAGTAATTTAAAAATGTATCAACAGGAGGAATGTTTAGTACCTAAATTCTGGTGCTTATTAATGTACTGAAACATGACTAAGTATAAAAGAAGATACATATTTGAAGTAGTAAAGCAAAGAACAACTGTTTACACATACACTTTTTTAACTAAAGGAATTGGATTTTTCTCCGTATCTTTATTAGATACTTATTCGTATAACTAAGGAGTAAAATAATTTCAAAATCCAGTAATTAATGTAAGTTTTACATTCTATACAACTGCATCAAACTCATATATATATATGTATATATATATATATATATATATATATATATATATATATATATATATGACAAAAATATAAATCTGTAGCCTTTCAATATTATATTATTGGAAATCAGTTGAAATTTATAACTGTTGAATTTTCCTATCTGACTGATCAGCAAGGAAGAGAACATTTGTTTTCTAAAAACATTTACATCAAATGTAGATTTATTAGTTTTGAAGGGCAGCAGTGTTATAAAAAATCAAATTGCGAGGAATCATGAAGAGTGGTTGTATAGTAATCTTTTATTAAAATTTAAGGGGAGAAAGTTTGTGTGCTCACAGAAATCTGTTCATATTTCGAAGCAATATTTTCATCAAGTCCATACACCATTCGCGTAAAAATAACACATGTAACAAAAAAATGAGATTAAATTAATTCTGAAAGTGAAATAGAATAATTTATTCAAAATACTCTGCAGTTCTCTTTTACGTAACGATTTCTATCTATCAGCTGTGCTTGTATAAATGCTAAGAAAGGAAAATTCAATATACACAACATACAAAATAAATGACAAAAAATAATAATCTATAATTTGTTTATTTGCATCTATTTTAGTACAAAGTACATGTATTCCGTTACTGTCTGCTTAACATGCATATAACACTACCTGGTTAAATGGTTTATGTCTAGCAGAATATTCATATTACCAGAAGTAATGAGTTCTGATAATGTTTTCTTCCTTTGTTAGTGCTTTTACTTTGCTACGAAGTTCTATTTAACCATTCGTCTCAGCTCTTATACCAGTTATCAGTAATGCTTCTTTTGAATTCGTAATAGATTTGATAACTTAATATATATGTCTTACACATAATGACAATTTTTTTACTGCAAAACGTTTCATTTCAGAATTCACATAAATATAAATAAAATTATATACCAAATTCTCAATGCGAGGATATCAGATATACTAGATGTACTTTAATAATAATTGTTCTGATTCGATTATAGTCAACAAAAATATTTTAGTCTAAAGGTTAACAGTGATTCAAAATAATTTTTTTTACTCTTATGGTTACTGGAATTTTTAGAATTCTTGGAGAGACGCTAAGATAAAAAGATTTAGTATGCCTGACGATATTTATTTACTGCAAGAAAAATTCTTTAAACCTGACATAGGGAAAATTGATTATTCATTATCAATGATTCTAGAATTAGATTTGTTTTGTGTAGATTAAATAGTTTGAATATCATATCTACTTTATTTGTCCTTTGTTTCTATTAATTGAATGTTTTAGTAAGCAATCGTAATTCCGTTTCCCCATTCCTGTAGTTTTCATACAGTGTTTATTTCCTTAAACTTTTTTTCTGATTCGCTACTTTAAAAACTGAAATTTTACCAAGTCTGGAAATATTTCTCATTTTTAGTTTAAAATCAGCTTGAAACCAAGTTAGTCACTGTGTTGAAAATTAAGAAAATGTAGATTCACTACATTTATAGCTGTTGACTTCACAAACCGAAATAAAAATATTTGTATAGTAAATTAAGTGGTTACAGAATTATCCTTAAGTTTCAAATCCCAATTTTTAGATTTTTTTTGTTGAAAATACTTATTATCGTTATAAGTTACTTCATTGTTACCAAATTTTTCTAGTAATTTAAATTCTATTAATTTATAAGTAATGTAAGAATTCACATTTTTAATATCCTTTGTTTTTTTAATTTAAAATAGCTTTTGAACTTTTAAATCAAGATAAATATTATAAAGATAGTATAAAAGTACTTAACGTCAAAGTAATGTCATTTTTCAGGATTCGTTGGTTAAGATTTGAAGATTTGAATTTATTTAAATTTTAAAAGATGTACGATATCTTTTAAAATATTTCCTTCCACACATTAACATGAAATATTTATATTTTCATTAAAAATTTAACATTTTGAAACAATAATTTAGGACTAAAGGACAATAAAAACACAAGGAAAGATCAGACATTTTTAGATATTCCTAATAAATATTTAAAAATATGTTCTGGGGCTATTTATTTGAATGCATTTTGCTTCCTTTTTCTTACATTTTAATTCATAAAACTAAGACGTTTCTCTTAGATACGCTTTAAAATCTCTTAAACCATAACTTCTCAAATTTTACCATAAAAGTTTAGTTCTTTGTTTGATATTACAAAAACAACTCCAAATAAAATGAATATTAGTATTAAACAGAAAGATCGAAAAGTTTGTAGCTTTACTGAAAAACATAATCAAGAAACATCATTTTTTAATAACCTATACAACTTTGCAGTTTTAATGTTATATGATATAAACTGACTGACTTTTGTAAGTTTCTAACAATGAAGAATACTTAATAAACTTTTTTTTCCTGCTTAAGCTTAGTGAAATAAGAGAAGAGAGGGGTCTGCTTAGGGTAATACATAAATTTCAGTTTCAAATTAAACAATTTCATTCTAATTGAGTAGTGTCTTATAAATAATATTCATTAAAATAAACGAAATTTTAATCAAAATAAATTATGGCTTTGAAAAATAATAAAAAAAATAGGTAGAACTAATGAAATTAATATTTCTCTTTTCATTTCCTTCAACTTTGAAAAATACTGCTTCGTTTCTTAAGGCTTATTAAAAAAAAATCATTGATTACATTATACTTCAGAATAATCCGTTACAAATACAGCAACAGTATGCAGAAATATATTTAATTGAAAACCAGTGTAAAAAAATAGTTTTGCAAAAGAAATAATTAGATTTTTAATGTGTTTAACTTTTATTTCAAGCGCAGGGGACACTTTTTGTTCAAATACTTCAAAACTTTAACATGGAAAAGTACATGCGTAAACTTCTGATCTCTTTAAGGCTTCTTCGAGCTGAGCCAAAAAGAAGCTACTCGAATTACACTTTTTAATCGAACTTCGGTGATTAACGAATACTGCGTCATACAGATAAATCAATCAGCTTAGTGCACATCGAAATCACGATAAAGAATAGACACCTTTAAAACAATACATAATCGTTTCCAAAGAACCAAAAAAAAATTCAAACTAATAACTCTATTTGTTTTCATTCTCATTTTTTTATTTTCATTCTTGTGATTAAAATCAGTTTCTCGGACCTAAATTGGAACATGAATCAGATGTGACATTATAACTAAAGATAAAGTAAAATTATAAGGTGACATGCATATAATTGACATAAGGAACATACATTATTTTGATATGATAATATGTCAAAAAAGAATATTACAAGAAAAGATAGCATTTTTTTCGATTATACAATTACTGTACATCGCCACTATTCCCTTGTGTATAAATTTTTAACACACATATATAAACAGGGCTCTAATTATATTGAATCTTTTTTTTTTATTTGTAACGTTTTCCGTTACAAATTTCTTTATTATACACATACACATATATATAAAATTGCAAAAACAAAACTTCAACTATGAAGTAATTGTTAATAATATTTTTGTTTTCATTTTCTTAAATAAGAACTTTGTATTAATTTTCTTAGATATGAACAGTCCTTTCTCGTTTCAAACTTGTAAAATTCAAAACTGAAACATTTATCAAAATGACTTGAAATTAACAAAGTATCCTGCATCTCGTATTCCATGCCAACTTTCTTTTGCTATTATTGAAGATAAACTATTTTAAAACTAAATTAAAGATATTTTAAAATGCAGAAATAGATTATTAAGATATATAACAAAATGCTCAGATGACAGAAAGCATGAAATAATAATTTATATGATGAAATTATCACGAAAACTTAACTAAAATAAATATGTTAAAATATAAAAAGGAATGACGTAGATGTTTAAAAAATTATGCTCACCTGGAAGTAAACGAGAAACAATGCTCGATGCGACTGCCGAAAGAGTAAAATAACTAAATTAAATTAATCATCATTTACTCAGTAGCAATTGCTGTAACTCATTAAACACAACAGCGGAAAATAGCGCCGACCACCGTTTACCGTTATCTGAAGTATATTAACATCGGGTCCGAGTTTTCGGCCGGCCGGCTGGATGAAATGACCGGCGTATGAGTTTCAAAGAAAGGTTGCTATGGATACCCGTGCTTTCCACCGCTAAAGGAGTGTCAGAAACAATTTTTCTCTGCCAACCCATTCATCTTTTAGTAAACTTTTGTTTTTTCGTTCATTATCCTCTCATCTGGAACCGCGAGAAGAATTGTGTTGTTAAATAAATCACGTTAACAAAGCGTTTTGTAAAATTGAAAAAGTTTGCTGTCACTTCTCTGTAAACAGAGAAAATTGTTGGGTATTTTATATTTAAATTTTATTTAAAAGTACCAGACAAAATAAGTTTTTAAGAAAATTATTGAAAAATGCCTGACAGCTCACATAAACACGCAAAATAAATAATTATTATAGTATACTTAGTCAAAAATAACTAATACCAATTTTTGCATAAATTGGTTTTTTTTTTACACTGAATTAAAAAAAAAACAATAAAGAACTATGTATAAAACCATTTCCCACATGCTCTCTCTACCTCTTCTATCCGTCTGCTTATTATATATATGTATATAATAAGCAAACGGGTGGAAGATGTAGAGCATGTGAGAATTATATATATATATATATATATATATATATATATATATATATATA
>BMAW01128585.1:37517-109686 GCA_019974015.1 Nephila pilipes | reverse complement strand
CCACACCCACCCCCCCCCTCCACCCCCCCCCCCCCCCCCACCCGCCCTCCGCCAATCACCCTCTTGTTGCTTCTAGTTCTAGATGTGATCTGTAGTTAACTTTGATTATTCTTTAATGTAATCTATTTTTTTCCCTAGAAATAAATGTTTAAATAAATAATTTTGATATCATTGATGACTTTATTGACATCGAACTAGAAGCAACAAGAGGGTTATTGGCGGAAGACCTCGGTCAAGAAACGAGGGCGACACCTGACCTAGCACCCCATCTCCTAAGTTCCACACCACGCTATCTAAAAGGCTTTGAACATCGACAGATTTTAGATGCATCAGCCATGCTACACGGCCACTCTTTTGAGACATCAAGGTTCGGACCCACGACTCGACGAATACCGCCAGCCGTGACCATAACAACTAGGCTACCACGGTCACCGATGCTTTTCTACTAATCTTTGGTTTAAGATTGTTGTGACAGCTTTTTGCGTAATACTTAGGCTTCTTTCAACATTGTTGTTGTTGAGATATTGGTAAAATATTTTACTCGTCCATATCAAGATTAAACCGCATGAAAATGTTTCTACACAGTAGTTGCATATGTCGATAAAATAAAAGTAAACACTTTCTTCTTTGCTTAAAGAGGCGTTTCTCTATGAACTAAAGTTTACTTTTGAGATATGAACTTGAAAACAATGCCTGAATCACCTTTCATTTAAATGCGATCAAATTATCTCATTTTGGCTCACTTATTCAAAAATACTTCATTCCATTGAGCAAAATATTTCTTCAAAATCTTCAACATTTTCGATAATCTAATAAGAAATTCAAAAGAAAATAAAGTTATCTCATTTTTTTTGTTGATAAAAAAAGGAAAAGAAAAAAAAATTTAGACAAAAGAAAGTGTTAAGTAACGCTATCAAAACTCGAGTAGTGAAAACAAAAATAAAAGAAGAGTAAAGTGTGACGCGGTAACATGAATGGACTGAAAAGTAACAACGTAGAAAGACAAAGATCCGGTTCTTAACCTGCCATTTAATCTAACTGTATTATTCTGAAAGTATGTCATCTTTCTACGTCATAATCTATCTACATTAAAAATATCTTTTAGCTGTGGCATGCATTAAATATTTATTTAACCTCGGCCCTTGAAAGTATCCTGGTAATAAAATATGATCTAAAACATAAAGATACATTTTCGAGCATTTATTGAAATTTTCCTTTGATACAATAAAATTCAAAAGTTAAATTAATTTCCTAAATTATAGGAACTTGATTAACTTTTGAAGTTAAATGCCTTTAAAAGTTATTTTGAAGCTAAATGCTTTTAAAAGTCTTATTACTTTGAGCTATTTAAAGGTTATTTTTAATACAAGTGTTGCATTTCCTTTTGCTTATTTGAAAAACTTCTCTGAAACTTCCTTACATTGAAAACTCTACACATGCTACATGCTTCGGTAAGTACTTTATGTTCAACCTATTTTGTTTATGTTTTTCAAAACACGTCAAAATTGTTTATGCTTTTATGTATGTATGTAACAGGTCAATTGAAAAGTCCCCGGCCTACCATAGTAAAACACATTTTTTTGGCAAAATTAGTATTTTTTATTCAATATAATTCACTTCAAGGATGATACACTGATTATAGCAACCCTCCAACTTTTCGATACCATTTTTGTAGTACGAATTTGTCCTTTGCTTCAAAATAGGCCTCAGTTTCGGCGATCACCTCTTCATTCGACAAAAATTTCTTCCCAGCGAGCATTCTTTTGAGATCTGAGAACAGGAAATAGTCGCCGGGGGCCAGATCTGGAGAATACGTTGGATGAGGAAGCAATTCGAAGCCCAATTCATGGAATTTTGCCTTCGTTTTCACTGACTTGTGACACGGTGCATTGTCTTGGTGAAGCAGCACTTTCTTTTTCTTCAAATGCAGCCGTTTTTCGGCGATTTCGTCCTTCAAACGGTTCAATAACGCTATGTAATAGTCGCTGTTGATGGTCCTTCCTTTTTCAAGGTACTCAATGAAAATTATTCCCAAAATACAGACGCCATAACCTTGCCAGCCGACTGTTGCTTTTTCCCACGCTTTGGAGAGGGTTCATCGTGTGCAGTCCACTCGGGTGACTGTCGATTGGACTTCGGAGTGAAATGATGGAGCCATGTTTCATCCATTGTCACATATCGACGCAAAAACTCGGGTTTATTACGCTTGATCATCTTCAAACACTGCTCCGAATCATCAACTCGTCGTTGTTTTTGGTCAAAAGTGAGCTCGCGCGGCACCCACTTTGCACAGAGCTTTCTCATACCCAAATAGTCGTGAATGATATGATGTACACGTTCTGTTGATATCTTTAGAGTGTCTGCTATTTCATTCAATTTCAATTGACGGTCATTCAAAATCATTTTGTGGATTTTTTTAATGTTTTCGTCGGTAACAACCTCTTTGGGGCGTCCACTGCGTTCACCGTCTTCGGTGCTCATTTCACCACGTCTAAACTTTGCATACCAATCCTTGATGGTTGATTTTCCTGGGGCAGTGTCTGGAAACTCGGCATCAAGCCAAGTTTTTGCTTCAGCTGTATTTTTTCCCTTCAAAAAGCAATATTTTATCAACACGCGAAATTCCTTTTTATCCATTTTTTTCACATTAACAAAAGTTGCTTCACTCAAAATGCTATAATTCACAAACTAATGATCCGACAGCTGTCAAACTTATACACGCATCTTTTGAAGGTTAGGGCTAACTAAAAAACATATGGATTTAATTCTAGTAGAGCCATTTATGTATCAGGCCGGGGATTTTTCAATTGACCTGTTATATGTATGTATGTATATGTATGTATGTATGTATATATATATATGTGTGCGTGCGCGTGTGCGTGCGTGCGTGCGTGTTAAAAAGGTGTTCCATTAAAAATTGAAAATAAAGTCATAAAAAATTAAGAAATATATTTACAGCAAAAAATAAATCATTATTTTTCAAAATAACTTCCCTCATATTATGTGCAACTGTCCGATCGTTCAACCCACTTTTCAAAACAAGTAGAGAATCTTTTTTCTGGAAGCTGCTTCAAAAGAACCCTACACTACTGAAATAACGTCTGAATCTGTATTAAATTTTTTGCCACGGAGCTTCTTTTCCAAAATCGGAAACAGCTAGAAATCACATTTTGCGAGATCTGGACACTGTAAGGAGGATTTAGACACTGTGGTGTGATTTTAATACTGCATTTACTAAGATATTGCTGAACAGAAGTAGCGACATGCGGGCGAGCATTATCGTGTTGTAATGTCTGATTCTTCACCAGTTCATGACGCTTTCTTGATATGTGTTGTCGAAAATTTTCAAAACTGAAACATAATATTCACCTTTTTCAGTAGCTTTTTGAAGTCACCGCATGCTGATCGATTACATCTTTTTGATCAAAGAAAGTAATCATCATGACCTTTCCAGCAGATTTGGTTTTTCGGATTTTTTCAGAGGCGGTGAATCAGGATGTTTCCATACACTTGTTGCGGACTCAGTATGGGGATCAAAATGATGTACCCAAGTTTCCTCACCTGATATTACAGTCTTTAGTAAATTCGGATCATATTGAAGCATATGTTTTCAATCACAACAGTGGTGAATTCTTGTTTGCATTTACTCTTTAGTAAAGTGATGAGGGACATATCTAGAACAAACATAGCTAATTCGTAAATTCTTGGGTAGAATGCAAAGTATTTTAGTTTTCGAAATGTTAGTTGATGCCGCTATCTCCTCATATGACAATCGCCAATTTTCTGGCAAGATTGTACACACGGTGTTAACATTTTGATCATTCACAACACTTTCTGGTCGGCTAGGCTAATGAGTTTGTTCTGCAGACAAACGTCTTTTTTTAAATCACCATCCCATCTAAAAATTCACCAAAAAATTTGTCTTTGTAAGCTTGTTTCAGTAACTGAACTGTTTCTGGATCTGTTTTGCCCAAAGTATGATAAAAGTTTATGGCACAATGCATTTCGTTTATTAACTCTAAGTCACTCACTTCCATTTCTGCAAGGCAAATAAAAACAGTCCTTTAAACGAGCACGAAACTAAAAAATAAAATCATCTGCTTCGTTTAGAATATTTATAAGAGAATCGCCTGATTTTTTTCAAAATGTTATTTTAATGTTTCAAATTTTGGCCAGTTTATTTTTTAGTTTTGTGGTGTTGCCACTAAGTAAAAAAAATAACTCTCAGTTTTTATAGAATGCCCTTTGAATATATATATATATATATGCACTGGCGTGCAAAACTTAAGCAACGGGATTTTTTTTGCCATAACTCCACAAGAAATCATCTTAGTGACATGAAATTCAGAAATTTTGTACTTAAGTGTTGACGAAAGCATAGTTGTGCAAAAAAGAATACAATGCATGTAGTATGAAATCAAATCAAACAAAAAAAGGCTTTATTTAACTCACAGTATTGTTACTCATGGTTGTCTGTTGAAGAGGAAGAACAAGCAGATGTTCCTTAGTATGGGATATGCCCTCCTACTCAGCACCAGCTTGTCCAACAGTTCTTGAGGTAAGAGTCCCCATTCCTCAATCAGCATCTGTTTTAGTTGTTGGGTGTCCCCCGGAAGATTCAATCGTGCTGCAAGGCATCTCCGCAATGCATCCCACACGTGTTATATGGGATTTAAATCAGGCGAGAACCCGGGCCAATCCATTCGAGTGATATCTTCACTTTCCAGTAGCTGCTGAACATCAGCAGTCCGGTGCGGCCGTGTATTGTCACCCATAAAAATGAAGTCTGGTCCAATAGCACCTCAGGACAGTCTTCACATGGGGAAGGATCATTTCTTTACAATAGCGATCTTTGGTTACAGAGCCTCTGTCGAAAACGTGGAGCTCAGTCAACCCGTTCAGCATAATGCCTCCTCAGAAGGCAACTCCAGGATCACCGTAACGGTCTCTTTCTGTGATGTTACTGGGATGAAACCGTGTCTCGACCTCTCTCCAAATCAACTGGCGTTGAGAATCACTTGCTGCACTGAAACTACTCTCGTCTATAAAGAGGACAGGACTCCATTGATAAGATGTCCAGTTTTTGTGCTCCTTACTCCACTCTCAGCGGTGCCGCCGATGGCCAACTTTCAAAAGGATGCAGCGTTCAGGGCGGCGGGCAAATAGAACCCCTTTGTAAAAGCGTTTGGCTACAGTAAACCTCAACACTTATTGCCCTGTTGCTGTACACTGTTGCTAAGCAAAGGCGCTTGTTAACTGGTATCGGGCTTTTTTCGCCTGTAGGATGATATATCGGTCACTCACTGCAATTGTTTTCCTATAGCGGCCACCACCAACCTTTCTAATATCTGTACCTATGGTTTGGAAGACTTTGTTGACTGAAACGACACTTTTGTTGATTCCGAACACTTCTACTACACTGGTCAAACTACGCCCCTCCTCCAGCTTCCCAATCAATCTTCCTCGTGTGAAGTCGTGCAGGTGATTTCTTCTAACCATATTTCACGAAAGAACTCACTTGCACTTGCAGTTAATGTCTTTAATTGCGCCTCCGTTCTTCCTTTTTTTTTGTAGTCTTGAGCTGCGCGCAAGCATTTTGCGTTCACTCACTTCGCCTACGACGTTTTGTTCCTGACATTTGCATACACATCATCTTTCTACTGAATTGCGTGTTCCTTATACAGAATGCAATAGCCCTTTTTCTGCAATTTCATGACTATCTGCTTAAAATTTACATCGTTGCTTAAGTTTTTCACACCAGTGTGTGTGTGTGTGTATCTGAGAAAGAAACAAAAAATTGGAAAATAATATATACCAACAAAATATATTACTAAAATGATTCGATGATTTAAGTGTACTTTTGTATTTTGAGTGTTTTTAAATATGTTTCCTATGTTTACCTTCTAACTTTTTTCCTGTAGTAGAATTTCTGAATTTTTAATTTTTGATTTATTACCATCTTTTTATAATGTAATTCATTGAAGTGGGATGGTTAAATCTGCTATTCTGGTATAAATATACATTATTCCATTCCAAACTGTAGAACAGTATTAATTACATTATCTTCCTTTTTCTAAATTTTTCCTTTTTTACTACTTTGCTCAGTTTTAAATTGGTTTGATTCTTGAATAGTTTGTAATGATTGTTTACGGTTTTAAAATTTAGATAGATCATATATTTAAATAAGCTTTTGGTTCATTTTCATAAGTACTTTTTAATTTGATTTTTTGGTTAGTTCTTTAACTATTTGTTTTTTTTCCTTAGTTTTATTTTTGTTTTAAATAACTTTAAAATATTTTGTGTTTATAAAATGTACTTTTATAATTTTATATATATATATACTAATTATCTATGTTGTTATTTTTTAAAAGTATGCATATTAATATCAAATTCAAAGAACTCAGTATGTCCATATCTATTTAAGAAAGCTACTGAAATTTATCAGAATATATAAATACTTAAAATCTGTCTACATGAAATAAATATTTTGAATTTATCTGTGCAATAAAGTAACAGATTTTGAAATATTAAATTTTGTTCAATTGTTCCCCAAATGAAAGTATTTCAACAGTAAAAAAATTAAGAAACACGTAAAAAAATTATGTAGAAACAATCAAACAATAAGTACCATAAATTTCGAAATCTATTGTGATGAATGAGAGAACTAAATAAAATATTGAACACACTCTGGTTAAAGTAAAATAAATTTTTCTTAACACTTATAAACCTCTTCAAGCCCAGCTGATTTGAACCAATAAATAGAATAGTCTCCTGCTTATCTCTAAAATTGAAATAAACTTCGTTGGAATTTCAAAAAATAAGTATTAGTTTCAGTGTCACTTATAAAGGGGCAACCACATGTAAAATGTATTTGAAACAACTGGTAATTTTTCTCCAACAATGTTGCGTTGTTCAAAGATATTAATAAATAATTTTTGTACGGTATGTCTTTAATGTCAATAATTCAAAATGAGAGACAGTCACCGTCATGGACTAAGAGACAGAGTGTAGTCAATGACAAAACAGGTGTCAAGAGAATCATATATATTTGCTTTCTTCCTTTTTCCCTTCCTACTGAGCAAACTACAGAAATCGATACATTTTGCACGAAAATTCGTAATTTAGGAATACTCTTATTATTTTTTCAATATCCTTACTTCGAGGGGAAATATTTATTCAAAGAATATAATTTCATTTGTAAAACAAAAGAACAATTAAAATTATTAATGTCTTAAAGACAAAAAGGCAATAACTAAGTTATTTATTGTTATCAAACTAAAAGGAAAAGTAAAGCAAATGACAGCATAATATATTCAATATAAGAGATGTGGTTATTAAACGACTGACTCTGCTACAGAAGTACGCATGCACCAAACGCTAACGACCGACAGCTGTTTAGAGTGAAACCTTCTCTTACAAATACAGTGCCTCTCGCTTCTGTAAACAAATCCGTATAGTTGTTGCCTTCTTTCGCATTAGAACTATTTTTTTTTGTTTCATCGGAAAAAGAATAAGTAAGAAACGAATTGTTACAAAATTTCAAATGAAACATGGAAAAACGGCTACGGAAAGTTATAATTTATTGAAAGAAGCGTATAGAAATGAATGTTTAACTATCACGTGTACCTGTTTTTGAGTGGCTTAAGCATTTTCAAAATGGCCGAGAATTCGTTGCATATTATTCACACTCGTGTCAATCTCCCACCTCTAAAACGGATGACAATATCGAAAAAATCAGTAATCTGGTTCGATCTGACAGTCAGTGAAGTATTCGTATGATTGTTGAGATAGTAAGAATCGACAAAAAACCCATAATGTAATTTTTACACAACAATTTTAACATGTAAAAAGTGAAAGCCAAAAAGTGCTGAAAATTCTCACGTTTGAACAACAAGAAGCTCGCAAAAATGACATTTTGAATGCCATTGAAAATGACCCAAACTTATTGGAAAGGATAACTGTGTTTGAAGAATCGTAATTTTGTACTTATGTTTCTAAAACGAAACGTCAATCCATGCGCTGGAAGAGTCCATCTTCACCAAGAGCCAAAAAGTTCGAAGGAGAAAAATAAAATTCAAAAGAATGATGACTGTTTTTCCTATATTCATGTGATTGTGTACTTTCACTGGGTTCCTGAAGGTCAAACTATTAATCAACATTACTGCCTTCACGTTCTTGCTGAACTCCGTGAAAGAACAAAGAAGAAATTACCCGAATTATAGAAAAACAAGTCTTCCGCATTGTTTGTCAAGAGGTTTCTAAACCAAGTACAGCATCCCAGTTTTAGACCATCCACCTTATTCGCTGGATCTTGCGCCATGCGAGTTCTATCTGTTTTCTAAGGTGAAATGTGCATTTAAAGGAACAAGATTTGATTCCTTTGAAAGTGTGAAAGAGAAAGCGGTTCTAAAAGTGGTACTAAAGAATCTAATAGAAGAAGACTTCCAGCACTGTTTCAAGCAATGGAAAATTCGCATTGAACGTTGTAGGGATAGAGGAGGGAAGTGTATTGAAGATGATAATAAGTAAATATGTATGAACTCAAAACAAATGTTCTCTAGCATCAGTCTCATTATTTAATAACCCCAGATTATAGATGCGTTTTAAAATTTTCTTCCTAAAATAAATCCTTATTTGGCGCAGCGCGAGAAGTCACTAAAAAAAACATCGAAAGATCTGTGACCCTTTTCTGTGAATAAATAAATGACTTCAGAAACTTTTATGTGAATGATCTTTATTTATTATTTTAAAAATGTATTATTTTTATATATTTATTTATTTTATTTTTATTGTATTAGTATTTTTATATATTTATTTATTTTATTTTTATTGTATTAGTATTTTTATTTATTTATTTAATTTTTAATTTAGTATTATTTTCATTTATTTATCTATTTCATTTTTTATTTTATTTGTTTATTTTATTTATTGATTTATAGTTCCAGAAGCGGATTATCATGTAATATTTCTGTTTTTGTTTCGATCAATAAGTTTCCTTTTCATGAGTTACGCAATCGCAAACGTAGAAGGTAAAGTAAATTATAGTTATTTGTAAGATTTACAGAATTATCAGCAATAATTTAAGTTTAATAACTCCATCTCTTGGAGTTTCTAAGGACTTATTGAACGATCCTCTTGCATCTAAAAAAATTAAAAGATATTACTTTACCACATACTTCCATTAATCAACTTTCTTAAAAAAAGTCGTTTAATTTCTAAAAACATATAAAATAATGATGATGAGAAATCTTTCACAACGTTTACTTTTCTCAAAGGTTTCAAATTAATCTTTCTTTTCAGTGTCAAAACTCTGATGAAATGATATATTGTGAAATTGATAGTAATATCACTAAACAATATTATCTTCATTAGTCTTTGGCAGCGTTTTAAGACACATTGTATCAGGTTATTCCTGTCTAGAAGAAAAACTGATTACATGCCCAAAGGAAACAATTCTGATGAAATGCTTTGTAGGTGACAGAGTAAACGAACTTGCGTAAAGATAACAAATGCACTTCAAAGTCAATAATCCTTGCTACGCTTCAAAAAAAAAAAAAAAAAAATGTACCGATTGTGCTTTTTGAATTGTCTTAAGGCTGTGGGTTTATTTATTTATTTTTCTTTCCTTAAGCTGAGAGATATGCTAACAAAAACTTTACATAAAGTAGAAATTTAGGTGATGACAATGAAAAGTGAGGCCGTTAACAAAATTTTCGTTTTCTAAATAATAACTGAACTTGTACTGTTCTACATAGTTTAGTTCTTTCTCATTATGAGAAAATTTAAATTTATTTAATGCAGGATGTTTTAGTATTATAAAAAACTTTTTAATTATATGGCAAAAAAATTATATGGAATTTATATAAATAGAAAATTACTTCCTAACCATAAATAGCTTGTGTGTTCATAAAATATTAATATTTTTTTCAAAAATTATTTGAAATGTTTTTCAATAATATGCATAATTTACTATAAATATATAAGTAGAGCACATCAAATGGTCAAAAATATAGTAATAGATTCAAAAATTAAAGCCGCAAAAACTGACAAAATGTTGATAAAATTCGTTTCATAAAAAGTTGTTTCCTATCAAAATATTCTTTTAACTTGCAGAACAATTGAAATATTTTGAAGTATTGTTCTCCCTTTTAATAAAATATCGAAACATTGATAGAGAGTATGTTATGATCCCCTGTAATTTTATCAGAAGCAGAATGAAAATCGTAAGTCAGTGAGAAAAAATTACTTAAAAAGTAGATAATTTCTAAAATGATTTCCTTGATTTTCTTCGGTAAAGAATTTCGGTATTTTCTTATAAAAAGAATAAGTCATCTTTTTTTTTTTTTTTTTCATTACATGGTAAAATATTTAAACCACAATAATACCTTATGAAGAACAAGTGAGCTTCGCCAGTTTAAATTTAGAGAGTGTTAAAAAGTGTCGTTATTTATTGTGTTTTATAAGCAATTTTCCATTAAAGCAAACAATTTTGTATCTTCGAAAATTTAAGAGAGAAATAATTCCATTATTCCTGGATTAACCACGCTTCAAACAGTCTGAAACCCGTAACAACATTAATTTACTTTATATCCATTCTTTTTCATTTTCTCAGTTCTGCTTTCTTCTTCTTTATTTTCAACTAGTTTATTTTATTTTCTTTAACTTTTCTATTTATTTTACATTCAGATTTATGTCGTTTGTTTAAAATTATTTCCAGCATATAATTTCTTCTTCCGTATTGAACATTTTTATATTACATTTAATTAAAGTGTATTGTTTTTACTCTTATTAGTCTAATAGCCTTGTATTTATGATACAATTACTAAAGATTTTACTTCACACACACTTATATATATATATATATATATATATATATATATATATATATATATATATATATATACTTTCAAAAAATAATGTTATAAACGTTTAATAAAACTGATTAATAAAACAAACTTATCCGCAAAATTTAAAATTGTAAATCCAATATTGAATAGAAATGTGAAACATACTTGATTTTATAAGATGGAAAATGAGTTTTAAGATTAATTGAATATAGCATTGAGTACATAATGAGAATTAAATTATGTTCAGGCTACAGAAAAAGAAGCAATATAAAAACATTTCTAGAATTTCTGAAAAAAAAATACTCAAAAGCTCTTAAATATTTATCTTCAGCTAAGAAATATCTGCATTGAACAAGACTACCAAAATCTGTGAAAATAAAGTAGAGTTTACATACCTAAAGCGACCTCCTTAAGCATTTACCAAGTGTATAAATAATATAAATAAGTATAAGATTTATGTATGTGTATATATATATATATATATATATATATATATATATATATATAGTTTTTAATCAGATGGAGTACTTCTCAATCTCATTGAATTAATATTCCAATTCCATAAAGTATAGTAACATTTCCGACGAGACATATCAAAACTTTAATACTTCTCCAGTTCGAAAATTTTTTTTAACATAAAATGCTCTTTCTCTTCAAAATTTTTAATTTACTTCTCAGTTCCAAATCTAATCTATTTAACAAATGTCTTGAATAATAATTTTAAATGTTTTTCGCGTCGTTTTAAGAGATAAAGAATTTTACTACATGTCTGATGCGAAAAACTTATTCATTTAAATGAATGATAACTCCGGCCCAGTCAGTCATGTGATCCATTAGTTTGCTCATTTTATTGTCTCGAAGATGATAGAGCTGACATAAGTTATTGCATCATTCTAGTACATGACTCAAATAATGAGATGAACTTTTTTCAGAAAAACTGATTACAATATTTCATAGCTATCAAGAATTATATACTTTTCTTTGCTCAAAATTGCAAGCCTTATTGGCTCTTTTTAGACAACCTCGGAATCTGGCTAAAATAGGCAGCCCCGAAAGCTTAACAGACCTTTCTTTAAAATGGATAGATGTAATTGAAAGTTATTAAAAATTTAGGAGGTAATGGTTGAATGG
The DNA here is from genome assembly GCA_019974015.1 of Nephila pilipes. Taxonomy (NCBI): domain Eukaryota; kingdom Metazoa; phylum Arthropoda; class Arachnida; order Araneae; family Nephilidae; genus Nephila; species Nephila pilipes. The sequence continues at coordinate 97,708 of BMAW01128585.1, read as the reverse complement.
GTGAAAGAGCTTTGGAAAGTGCTTCGTTTGTTACAAATGACCTTTACAAATTTTGTAACTGAGATACTTTTTCTTAATATTCTCAATATATGAAGCTCTATAAAATTAAGAAACATGCGCCATATAATCCCATTAAAATTGTTTACTTTTAAAAAAATAAACTTCCCATCTATTGGAAACCACAGTGCCTCATATGAGGCTTAAAGTAACAAGTGGTTGCAAAGGACAACTTCATTAAAAATAATACTAAACAAGTTTTAATAAAATTCCTTAAAAATAGTTATGTATTATCATTTTTAGTATAAAACGAATAAATAGGAAGCTAACTTTGTTAAAAATGTAATTAAAAATTATTTTTATTCTAAATAATGCATTTCGCGAAAATAAAGTTAAGTTGTGTAAAATCAGACCAGTATTCGACCACTTTTCCAGAGTATTTACTGACAGCTGAGATCCGGAAGAGTATTTATTCGGGGATTAAATGATGATTCTGTTCAAAGGAAGATCAAACATCAAACAATACACAAGTTGTAAACCCATTCCATGGGGAATAAAATCCTGGATATTGGCTGGAATTTTTCTCTACGTTTATGCCTTTGAAATTTATCAAGGTGCAAATGCTGAATCTGAGAAATTTTGTAAAGAATTTGGAGCAGTTGGAGGTGTTGTATTGAGGCTTTGTAAACTTATAATGCATAAAACTCACAAAGTATTATTCGTCAATTTATACACAATTCCTCTTTTGATGAAACTTGTTGAATGGAAAAAATTTTCTACATGAACAATACGTACAAATAGGTTACAAGAAGCTATAAATAAATTGAAACCTATCAATGAACTGAAACGTGATCCAAGAGGCACATTTTCCATTACCACAAGTAAGGAAAACATAATAATAACAAGATAGTTCGGCAACTCAGCTGTTCATGCAGTCTCAACATTTTTTGGAGAAGGTCCTGTAGGATTGGTGAATTGTTGAAGCAGTCAAGAAAAACATGTTATCAAAATTCTAAGACCTGTTTCCATAGAAATGTATGATAAAAATATGGGTGGAGTAGATCTCATGGATTCATTATTAGGTCTGCATATACATAAGCTACGACATAATAGGTGGTACTTCTGAATTTTTCACCATATGCTAAATGTTCATGTCTTAAATTGTTCGATCTTATGGAAATTAAATGGAAGGAAATTTTATGGAAATTAGAGCAAAAAGAAAAGCAGACCAAGTATATTGTGGTATCCACCAACAAAGAAACGCTAAAAAGTGTAAGATGCTGCTGAATTGAGAAGAGATTTTGGTGAGCATTATCCGGCTAAAACTGAGGGAGGGGGGAATACTGCAAAGCGCCGCTTATCCAGCTGTCCCAGGAAAATTAGATACATATATGCCATATGCAAGGAAGCACTATGTCCTGAGTGCTTCCAGGCTTTTCACTCACGACAATATTTCTAATATATCTTTAATTTCATTGTATTAAGTAATAATTGCTAAAATATTCTTGAGAACTTTAAAATAAATATGAAAATTAACTTACATTTGTCTCCTGTTGGTTTCTTTTCATTTTTCTGAATAGGCATATTTACAACCTTTTGAGCTTACAAGCCTCATACGAGGCTCCTCAACTTTCCCATAATGGGATCAAGCTAAACGAATAACTTTTTTTCTATATAATTTAAAACAAGAGCGAGAGAATTAAGAGGCTTTTCTTTTTTTAATTTACTGAATTGGAATCGTGATAAGTATGAACCAGAGATCGATGCCTTCTTGCTTTTTGAATCAAAACTTGTTTACGAATTTAATCACTTTCCTGCATAAGAAATATTTCAGAGCTGATGATATAAGCTGTTGACAAATAAAGAAAAATTTTAGAAGCTTGACTTTTTGTTGTTGTTGTTGTTGTTGAATTGTTTACATCAAAACTTTTGAATATTTTACTTAAAAATTTGAATATTTCATGAATAGTCTCTTCTGAACTTCTATATATGCATTATATTTTCCCATCTTATAACAGAACTGCAATGCAAACAAAAAATAATCAATTATTGTCCTCTATTCAAGTACTACTGAAAACAGAAAAAACGTTTTCTTACCTTTGAATCAACTTACTTGTAAATCAATGAAAAATAATAGAAAGCAATTATTTTGTAATGAATGGCTAAAATATAAACATGAGCCATTGCTGTCCATTTCTGAAACATAGATTAGATTCCTTTTTTAGCTTCGCGGTTATAATTAAATTTTTAAATGGGAAATAAAATTTAATTAATAATGCTTTTATCTGTCCTGTCAATAATTTAATGACATCAAACATATAAGTAAATACTTCAACAATATTACTAATAATTATAATAATATTATTAATAAATAATAACAATACTACTAATATAATATAAGCAAAACGTAGTAGGTAATTTCTGGAAGAAGCTAAAAATCAAATCAAGCATTTCTTAATAGAACCTTGCCAAATTTTATTGCAGCTAGCTCTCATTTCATTCTTTGCAAACACATTTTGTTTTTTACCAGGAGACTCTTTAATGACAAGCAGCAGGGAGAGGGAGGGATAACTGGTGAAGATTCTTAAAGAGCACATGGCTTAGAGTGGCAAGATGAATACTAAAATGTATATCTTAAAACCAATGCCGATTTCAATAAATCACTCGTTTCTCCCATTACTTTCATATGATGTATTCGTAGTTGTAGTTTTGCGATTTTAATCATTCTCGTTAATGCTTAATGAATCATTAATGCTTTTCCTCACGTTAATCCTTTCCTATTGTTTTTGCCAAAAATAAGAATTGGAATTCTAGCACTGATTTGATCATGAACTGAAGGAAAATTTGCTAAATAACCAATCGCTTTTCTGCTTATTTAACGCCCTCAAATTACACTTGAGGCTACTATTTCTCCAATAAATTGTCCTAGGTTCCCCTACGATGTGATATCTTTCAGTCAGGGATTATTCTTCCCTAGATTTATTGGTATATGAGTATTGTGTTTAAAAAATCATTAGATAAATATTTAGGAACGATTTCCTCACCAATTTTTAATGCGTTTAACAAAATAATAGTAACATTTTCAAAGATTTTTTTTTATAATGCAAAAATATTGAATTACAGAAAAAAAAAAAAACAGAGAAATAAAAATCTTAATAAAAGTAACAGATGATTTATTTATTAATGTATTTTCTAAAAAAGATCCTTTAAATACATAAGAAAAACCGAAAAGTCTGCCCTTTTCCTTAATTGTGATTAGTTTTGCGATTTATATCTGAATCGAAACTAAAAACATTTCATAGTATTTTAGAAACTCAGTGTATTTAAATATCTACTACATTGATAGATATTGAACTTAACAGAATTATTTAAAACTAATCTAGTAGAAAAGGAAAGTTTAATATGTTAAAATTAATAATAATCACATTATTATTAATTTTCGAATTTAATTTTGTAAAAGAATATATAATAAGTAAGCTTAAGACAGAATTGTCCTTAAATTGACCCTGTTTATATCAAGCGCTGTTTCTGATTGGTATTTATCTGTATGTATGAGGAATTTTGAAACACTTCTCTGTGCCACATACAACTACTCTAAGTTTCGAATGAGAAAGGAGGTAGTGGTGCATTTAAAAAATTTTCCTTTTATCTTTCTGGTAGAGCAAAATGACTGACGTGATGAATTGACCCGTAAAGAGATGAGACTTATCCATGTATCTTTTTTTACTTCTTAGAAGTTGATATGAACTGTATTCCTTCAAAGTATGTTCAGTTTAATTTACCATTCAACAGTCTTATGTTCAGAGGAATTATTTTCTGAGCCTGCAACCCTCCGATCACGACGCAATGATTGAACTTACTGGCTATTTTGATTTTTGCTGGGTCTGAGTGTGATCTAATTGAGATATTTTTTTTAAAAAAATTTAAACAAAATCTTTTCGTTTGACTTAAGAGCCAACCTCGAGAGAAAAAAAAAAATTGGTAACTTGCTTAATCTAATCAAAAAATTCTATTACAAAGTATTATTCTTAAATAGACACTCTCTAAATTCCATAATTCTCAGATAGAGAGATGAACACGATCTTTGATCCTTCACCATCAGCAATTATCGACGAACCCTCACACCGATTCCCAGACGTTTGAGTCGTGATCCTACCAATTTTTGATGCAAATTAATAATTTCTGAAATTTCCACTAAATTAAAGATTTTTAAAATAGTAATTCTGATTAGAGGGTAAAATTTATAATTAGGAGCCTCGTAAATGTATACCGTTGCCGTTACGAAGTTTTTGATCAACTTTAGTATTCTTAAGAATGGCAATAACCGGAATACAGTGTAAACAAACAAAGAGGTGGGAAATACGAGAAACTGTTCAACATTTCCAGCAAGCAAGCAAGCAATTACTAGAAAGTGAAACTATCAGTGCCCAATTTATTTTTATGTCATAAGTTAAGTTTCTTAGCAGAATATTTGAATCAGAATTAATTCTTCTATTTTTAAGCTTAGACACTGATAAATTTTCATGTGCAATGGAAAATATTTGTCATCAAAAGATTTTGATGCATTATAGATATGAAGTCTACCAGATAACATTATCTAGACAAAACTTTAATTTATCTTGCAGTAAAGCTCACAGGAAATGCAATTGCTGTCATTGTTTATACAACTTTTGTGATCAATGGGCGTTACGGACGAAGAACGAAATCTTATTCAACATGCTCCAAATTCTACGAAAGAATATGGAAGTATATCGAAAAAAGATTTGGCGCACTGTCCGAAAAGGTACTAATTTTTGTTTTTTGTTTTCATAAATCGATATGCATCGTAGTGTGCAATTTTAGGAACTTTATTAACTCCAAAAATTATTAGATTTTCTTAATTTTATTTTTTCTCAAATCCTGATGAATAGTGTGATATTTCCAAAGTGTGTCTAAATTAAATAAACTGGAAATCTCAGTTAGACATAATTTAACTACTTACATGGAACTAATTAAAAATTCACGAAAGGAATTAAAAATTACTATTAATTGAAAATGTGTACATGGAAAGTGTACAAAACATGGACTTTATGTGTCATGCAGAAATCAAATCTATCAAGATAAAAAAAAAAAATTATTCCCATGAATATTATGCTTTTCTGATGGATTGTGCAAGATAATTCAGCAAATCATGTTTTTACATATAGATATTTCTTGGAATTTTATGTTAATTTAAAATTTGAATAATGAAAATAATCTTTTTCAATCAAAACTTTATCGTGATTAACTAAAAATCTTACTGTGATACTTAATTCAGTTGTGAAAATTTCATATTTAAATTGTATTTACATTTTTATTTTTGGATTTTTATTTTAACACCAGAACTAGATTGTATATAACAGAAAAATATATGGTTAAATTATGATTTTCATTTATATTACAAAATAATGTTTTTATAAAATTAAAGTTCAGTTTTAATTGCTTTATTCAACTAAGAATTGTGAGTGATACTAATAATTCTTGAAAGAAAAAAAATTACCTTGACACATTATCATTAATATGTCTTACAGTTTATATGGTTTTTATAACCTAATGGAGTTTGTTCTTCATGGTATGATATATAAATTGTTACTTTCCTCATCATAAATTTAGAAAATTAAAGTTATAATTTTTGGAAGACTTTTTCTATCTTTAAGCTATAATTGTCAGTTTTTGTCTTAGTCATTGGATATGATAGTTTCATGAAATAAATTCAAAGGTGAAGGATAATAACATGTATACTATAAAGTACCATTATGAATTGTTAAGAAAAAATAACAGATCAGCTGTATGGTAAAAAAAAAAGTACTTTTTGTAAAAAAATAGGCTTACTTCAAGATTTTATGCTTTGTACATGTTAAAAAAAATGTCCCATATGAATTAAAAATTTTTAGAAACTCATATTTGATAAAAAAAAATTTAAAAAAATAAAGCTCTCTCTCATATTGTATGTTTGCTTTGATTTTTCTCCTTATTAATATAATGCATACAGTTATAGATCATAGCCTCATTTATGTAACATACCAATACATGCTGGAATGCAATAAACTTTATATTTGCAGTTAACATACCAATCAATATAATTTTTTTACAAAAAATGGATTTATTTTTATTTTAGTTACATGCATTTAATATGCAGAAAAATAATTTAATGACTGATATTCATGTCAAAATTTTTGGGTTTTATTTGCCTTTGAAAACATCTTATTTAATATATTCAGGGCTTTTGTATTCATTCTTTCAAATAGAAGTACAATAACTCTTTTTAAATTTGTGTATATAATGAAATTGCATGTAAAATACTGGATCATGATTTTAAATAGTAAAACTCAATGCTAAAAAGTTAACCTTGCAGCTGTGTATCTTAGTTATAATTTGCTTAAATTTATTCTGAAATATCTTTAATACGAAATGATTTATAAGTGATACAAGATGCAATATCAAATTTAATACACAAAATATACAATCTCCTCACTGTTTAAAATTTTATTGTCAATGCAAGACATTTCATCAAAAATATTTTGTGTTTTTAAAATTATATTAATTAAATTGAAGTTTTTTAATTCATGACCAGTGACATCCACTCCCCCCATCTATAGTTTTTGTGTCACTGAATGAAGATTTAAGTGCATTTGTAAATCAGGAAGATCATTTTAAGCATTTTATAAGTTCATTGTTTGTATCATTTTTTGCATTAAAATGAGTTTCTCCCCCTTCCCAAATAATTGCATTATGCAAATTTGTTACAAGTATTTCATACTCTGCATTCTGAAGTTGATATTTTAAAAAAAATTGATGTTTATTTTTATTTCTCTGGAATTTGTATGAAAATTTACTTCTTTTAAAGAAACTTTTATTGATAAAAAAATTATCATTTTCAGAAATAAAAAGGAAAATTCGAAAAACTTAGAAAAAGAAAAAAGTAAACTATCGATTTGGCAACTGGTGAGATTTTTTTTCCTTCACATTTTATATATATGTTGCCCTATGCAAATTTTATTGTGTTTCATATTTTTAGGATCATATTATGAAATATTTACTTATTAATGTTTTCAGTCTTCTATTTTTGAATCTTTATGTGCATTGTCTTTTTATTCTGTCTGATATCTTGTGTCAGTTCTTGTGTAAGATTTGTATTTTTAATAAGTATAACCTTTTCTTCAACTAATAGCTTCTAGAGGATTACTAAAAATTTTAATTTCAAAAATTTATACTTATTAATCCTAAAGTCAATTTTTTGATGTATAACATTAAATTCAATTTAAAAATTATATATATACACATACATACTAAATATCATTTTGGTACTTGTGTAAAATCTCATTGACCATGAAAGTTGTCTCAATTCTAGCTGAACATAGATCAATAATTTAGACATCCAAAAAGCCTTAATTACATTCAATATAGAAACAAATGGGTTTTCTTTATTGCAAATCTAACATCTTGAAAATTCGTCTATGTATGAATCGGAGAGGTGGACATGGTTCATGTATATTTTACACTATTTGGTTGAGCTTCTGAATCTTTCAATTTTTTTGTGCAAGTATGTCAGTATTTGGTTTTGATTGATTGATTGTTTATCAACATCACACTTAGATGTAACACATGACAACTGACCTTGTATTTGAACCTCATCAAGTGACAAAGATGGTACCAGAGTTACAGTTCCACACTTGCAACTACAACCCCAATCCAATGTGAGGATTTTTAGCCTGGATAGATTTAACTTAACCAACTTTGTTACATGATGGGTCTTTAGTGGTGTCAGTACTCGAACCCACATCTTGACTTAAACAATGTTGTCCATCAGTTCTTGATCATGACCACTTGGCTAGACATGACTATGATTATTAGTTATCAGATTAACAAAGTTATAATGGTGGTTAACTTTGAAAAGTTTGAATTTTGAAGTTCTTACACTTTGTTTTCATGAGCTTTCCAGCGGTTTAAAAAAAATGGTTGATCATTCTTCAATATTTTCTTTTATTGCCTGGAAAATGTATTTCTTTTTCATTCTGAAACTGTAACAATGAAATACTTGTTGTCCTCCCAGAAAATTACCCAAATATCGATTGCTAAGGAGGAATTGAATGGTAGTTAATTATTTACTACGACTGTAAATAAGTTTAAGTGGAGTTAGAAATAGAATAGGGGAACCCTTAAACGACATTCCTTTTTATATGGATACTCTTGTGTTACAATCTTTAGTATTACAATATTTTTGCTGATCTGTTTTCAAATATAAGGACATATTATGTCTAATAACACACTTTGTTTTTCGATATTGGCACTCTACACCTTTGAAAATATTATACTATATTCTTAACTGTAGTAAGCATAACCCAAATTTTTATCATTTTTTTTCCAAAATAGGAAGTGGGAACATGAGAAATAACAGTTGATGAAAATAGCCAAGGTGTAAAATAGTAAAAAACATGTTTGATTTCTCTGCTTCTATTATTAGCAAAATATCTTGTATTTTGGCAACACTGTTCTGGTGGTTTGAAAAAAATGATATTCGGGATTTTATACAAGTATCTTAATGTTCATTGGATCCTTTTCTAGTGCGATATTTTATATGTATTATTTAAATGGCTGTCCTGTTTTTCTACTGCTCTCTTATAATCTTGTTATGTAGAATTTTGAAATTAAAGCATCTGTAATTTATAGAATTTACAATTTACTTTTTGTGGTTGTCATAATTGATCACAAATTACTTAATTTAAGTATTTATTTCTTCAGTTAATGTATGGTAAAAAATTCTTATTGAAAAAGGGGCTATATTATAAAGCATGCAGTTTGTTTATGTTAATTAATTTCAATGCATTGTTAAAAATTTTGAAATAAACAATTTTTAATACATGTGTAGAAATGTTTTATACATAAAAAATTAACTTGTTATTTTCTTATTGTTAGTTTGGTTTTTTTCATCATCTGGAACAATGAAATTTTGTTTCGAGACTTATTTTAAAGTTTATCTTTTAAGTTAGACATTTGCATATGGACATATACATTCACCCATGTCTTCTGACTATAATTAGATTTCATTTTAATTTAATCTTAGTTTCTTGTTATATATGTTTTCATTGAATTTTATTTTTTGCTTAAAAATATGTTTATACTTTAATGAAATTTGTATATTTCCATGTTAAAAAAAAACAGTATGTATTTATGAATAATGACGTATTATATAAGTCTTTCATACTTAATTAAATTCTTTTGCTGCTAGATTAGTATCACTTTCTTTCTTTCTTTCTTTCTTTTTTTTTTTTAATGTTTTTATATCGAAAGAAAGAAAAAAAATCCAGGTTACTTTATGAAATTTATCTCCATTGTTAATGATCATCATTGTATATGTATTTAATATTCGCAAACTGTATTGATTATTGAAAAAGGTTGTGATTATTTGAAAGACATGTGGTTAAAATGTACCCTTTTTTTAAGCTTGCATGCAATAAAATTTTTCTGAAATCCTCTTCATTTTATTGAAATAAAGCTATAAGGAATTATTTCTGCTTCCTCTTTGCTCAAATAATATTGAATACTTACTTCTGATGACCACAGGAAAAGAAATTTTAATATTTTAAAGTATCTTTACTTTATTAGACATTAAAAAGTCTTATTTGGATTTTAATATTTTTATACGAGTAATTTTAGATAATTAAAATTGTTGTAATTTTTGAGCATTTTTTGCCTTTGATTTCTAACAATTTACTGGCCATCTTGTATTTCACGCTACACATAACCACATTTCTTTCAAAAATAAATAAACTTTATTTTAAGAATTAGTAATAGAAAGCTTTCTGATTTTGATAATTTAATGACAAAGGTATTTTAATTTAGTGACATTTTGTGTGTTATAATGGCCTAGAGAAAAATGTCCAGGAGATAATCCTCTTCAAATTTTTTAGGGAAATGAAGGAATTCACTTTGATTACTTTCATACACATGTAGGCACTTTATTATTCACATTAATATATATATATATATTTCTTTTCTGAGAAAGAGGGCAAAAAGACACTGATTCAAAAAGTAATAAGTATTTCTGGGGAAAAAATATATACTTAAGATTTATCTCCATATATTATAAATATCCAAAATTTATATTGTAAATTAGTTGCACACTATATTTTCATTTGATTCTATTGTAAACACCTGTTCTGTAAATTTATTTAACTTTGTCATTTTGCAATTAGCAATAACTGTAATTATTTTTTGTGTTACTTTAATTGAAAAGGAAAGTGAAAATATTTTACTTTGATGGTTATTAAAATTATAAAGCTGAATCCTCAAGAAATTTTTTTCTTCCCTAAAATGCATTTTCATTAGCAATGTAGAATCAAACATTTTATCCTATGATTGTCTTTTATTTAGAATACCATATTTATTCTGTGTTTTTTTTTTTTTTTTTTAAATTCTTATGTTAACAGGATTGAAGTCTTTTCAGGACTATTGTGAAAAACTCTTTTAGAATACAGTCGAAAATTTTCCCTTATTTCATTCTGTTCTTTTTTAATGTGTTGCTGCCCTCCTTCACAGGTGAGAGAGACTTACACCTCTCATTTTCACCTGGTGATGTGCTGAATTTTGTATTTCATAAATAGATGCTCATGAAGATAATATGGGAGGAGTCCCTGTTACTTTAATAATATCTTAACTTCTTTAAATGTCTTATTCACATCTTGTGTCATTTTTTGCTCCCCTTACTCATCCAAGAGATGATATTGTTTATGTAGTAACATTTGGTTATAGTTTATATAGAAAATATATCTTAATGAGTTGGAAGGGGAGATGGGTTATTTTGTTTCCTCAAATTATGAGGCATTTTTAAGAAATGATAATTGATTAATGTCATAATTAAATTTTTATTGATGTTTTTATAATTTGCATTATTTCAGTTTCGGTACAGTAAAAAATTGGATGTATTTCTTATGATATTGGGGTCATTCTTTGCTGTTGTAAATGGAGCAGGATGGCCCATACTTGCCATTGTCTTCGGATCTATGACGAACACTTTTCTTATGCAATCAACAAGTCAAGTGCCTTCGTCCTATGATAACTCTTCGATATTTGTTACTCAAGGTAAATTTTTAATGATAGTAGATTGTTGCAGTGCTACTCAAAAGTCTTTTGACAACACAAATATCAAATGCCACTCAAATGCATGAATTATTTATGATTAGAGGCTCAGTGTAATTTTTTATTGGCTGCAATTTTACTTCTCTGACTTACGAAAATTTTGTGAATTTTATATCATCATTTTATTTCGAATATTTCAAGTGTGAGTGGTTTAAAAGTGATTGGACAAGATTAATTAATTCACACAAAAGTTAGTTTTTCCCCTTTTTATTATAAAATTTTTTAGTTACATTTATTATTAAGTGTGAAAATGAAGATCAGGTAGCGTAAAGAATATTTGATTAATAAGTGGAATTTGTGTTATTTGTTATTTTAAAAAAAGGAGTCTCAGAGTGACATTGCTGGAAAATTTGGACTGTCATATCAAATAGTTGATGCTGGAATCATAATTTTCAGCAAGTATATAATGTTTCAAATAGGCCAAGATGTGGTTGATTTAAAAATACTTCAAATCGAATTGACAGAATAATAAAAATGCTTCAGTTATGGATCCTCGTAAAACATTTAATCAAATAATTTATGAAATTAATCAAACTATTAATATAAATGTAAGTTTCTCTCTTGAAAAACTTTGTGGGATTTCTTGGTCATAGTCCCAGCAAAAAAAAAAAAAAAACACTGGTATTTACAAGAAATTGAAAAGTCTGTATATAGTTTACTAAAATTCATTTAAAATGAACTTAAAATAATTAGAATAAAGTTTTTTCACAGTGATGAAAGTAAATATAACTTAATATAATCAGATGTTATTTAGTAAAAAAAAAACAATCTGAAAAATGATATAATCTGAAATGAATGTCATCTAAAAAATAGAAGAAACTATCTACAATATTTACAATGTTCCGTCCCCACCATAAAACATGGTGGAGGGAAGGGGTCATATTATAATGTGATAGTGTTTTTCCTCTACAGATGTTAGGCCATAATGCTGAATAAAAGTCACCATGGATAAATTTTGTACAAAAAATATTCTAGAAAATAGCACAGAACTATATTTCATGAAGAATATTTTGAAAAAGTGGGATTTCCTGCATGATTTAAGTACTTATCAAATGATATTAAACCTTTCTTACGATAGAAAAAAATTTTAAGTTATTAAAATAGCCGACTCACACTTTCGGCTAAAATCCAATAGAACATTTGTTGGCAGAGTTAGATAAAGCCATCAATTAGTTAAATCACAAGAATCTTGATGTTTTGTGTTACGCATGAAACCGTGACTGGAAACCCATAGCTACAGATAAAATAAACAATTTAATAGATTCCATACCTAAGACATGTGAAATAGTTTTAAAAGTAAAATGTTTTACAATTAAATATTAGTGGTAATGGAAACAAATATTCACTGTATAAGTTAATATACTTATATATATTCAAAAAATATCTTTATCTTAAGACTTTTGACCATTTTGTACTTATATTTTTTAATAACTAATAAAATAAGAACAAAAAATTTGCTTCTATATTAGTATTTTACAGTTTTATGGTATTAATTATATGATGAGCAAAAATAATTTAACTGGTCAGTAGAACCTGTGATTATTAAAATTAGTTTTGTCAAAAGACTTCTGAGGACTTCTATGTTACTGTTAACTACATTACACTTTAGTAACTGTGTTTCAATTAAAAATAAATGTTTTCAGTTCATTTAATTTAGAAATGATTTTCTCTGTAAAGCTATGTCATTGTTTTCACTGAATCTAACTCTTTTTTTCCCTTCTTAGACTTTAATCAACTGGGCATCAGCACGGAAAACATGACAGTGAATAATTTTGAAGAGTATATGACAACTTTCTCATTATATTATGTGTTTATCGGTATTGCTGTATTTGTAGCTTCTATAATACAGGTAAAATATTTTCGATTTTTAAATCCATATTGCGTTGGTAATGCTGAGCTCTTTTTAAATCTTCTAAAGCATTTTTAATGTGAAACTATTAGGAATGCATTTGAACAAGAGAAAATTTTGTTTCTTAACACAGTCTCATTATATTAAGTGTAACCTTGTAGCCTAGTGGTCTTGGTCAGGGCCTGCAGTTTTCCTTGAGTCGTTAGTTTGACCCCTGATGCCACTAAAGATTTGACGTGTGTTGCCGGGGCAGATGCTTGTGAAATCTGTCATAACCCAAACTCCTCCCGTTGGCAGGATGTAGAAATTTCGGAGAGAGAGTCGTCCTCATCACTTGACCGAGGTTAAAAAATACAAGGTCCCTCGTCCTCGAGTAGCCCTCGTGTTGCTTCTCAGTGCGACATTAATAAACAATCACATTAAGTGTAACCAAATAATTTTCGCAAGTCCTGAAATCATCAACTTTTTGTACATCAGATGTTTTTCGCTGACTTGTACTAGAAATGAGTTAATTTATCATATAAGCCCGCTTATTTAATTTAATTTTTTTCTGCATTTTTATTTTTAAATTCGTGTTTTGAAGATATTAACTATCACTGACGATGAGGTATGTGTATTTGGTCTTCATCTAATGTAATATTGTTGCAATATAAACCATTCAATTATTTCTGTAACAAAATTGTTTGAATCTGCTTTTTTTTTTTTTATTATTATTATTTTATTTTTATCTCAGTTGCAAAACGTTTAGATCGAGTCTGTGATACTCACAGCTCAGAATGGATATCTTTACGGCCCATTTAACATAACAACATGTAGCAACATTTTACAAAAAAATATCATAGCTTTATCTGTAAAATTTCTAATTATACATAATAATTTATATTGATTCTCAACGTTCGCCAATGAAATATTACTAGTCGTATTGAATCGATGCTCTCTTTCTCCCACCAGTAGCAGCGAATATTTTAGAAACCGATTATAAAATAACACATACCTCGCCATAGGGCTTCTACTGCCTAGCTTATTGTTCCTAACATTAAATGTTTCGCTTTCGGAGAACAAGAAAAATAAGAATATTTGCATTACACTTATTAATTTGAGCAGTTATTTTGTGTCAAAGTTAATTTTTTATATATATGTGTGTGTTGTGTGCATATGATGAAGGAATTGTTATGCTATAAAGAAAAGAAATTACAATCGAGAAATCATCAAGCTTTAAAAAACATGTACTTTTTTCTAAAAATTTTTACAACTTGCCGCTTGCTCCCCTTACTCATCTACGATAGTGATTCCATAAGTACCCGTGTTTGAAGATTGATGCCCTTGCTAAGGCTAGTTTTGTAGGTTGCCATCAATTAAATGGAGTTGAAACTATATTGACACTGATTTATTGATTAGTTTGGGGCCGCGGTAGCCTAGCGGTCAAGGTCGTGGACTAGCGGCCGGCGGTTTTCGTTCAGTCGTGGGTTCGATCCTTGGCCGCCAAAGACCTGCCGTGTAGCTGGGGCTGATGCACGTTAAATCTGTTCGGGGCCCAAAGTCCTCCCGTTGGTGTGGTGTGGATGTTTGGAGAGGGGGGTGCCAGCTCAGGTGTCGTCCTCGTCACTTGACCGTGGTTCAAAATTACGAGGTCCGTCGTCAATAGCCCTCGTGTTGGTTCTAGTGCGACGTTAATAAAAACTAAACTTATTGATTAGTTTATATCTGCCATTTCAGCCAGTAGTGTTGTTTTTCGCTAACATGGGGAAAATGCAGTGTGGATCAGTGATTCGCTTTTTATTTTTGGATGGGAAAACATGTGCGGAGATAAAAGCAAAGTTGGATCCTGTTTATGGGAACCCTTCGGCATCTGTAATTACATTTAGATTTGGTTCAATGAATTTAATCGTAGTAAAACATCCTTTTTTTTTTTTTTTTATCGAGGAGTATCCAGGATGCCAAGCAGATGTGGTTACCAAAGAAATCATTGAAAAATGACACGACAAGACATAATTCTTGCTAATCAGTGAACGAAAGTGCATGAAGTAACAGAGGCTATAAGAGTGTTGACTGAAATGGCAATTAATATTTTTTTTTTCGTTAGTTGACGATGAAAAGGTTATCGGTCCAATGAGTACCATGTTCTCAGGGACTTCCCTTCTTTAGGTAGAAACGGGCATCATGACCTTGAGGCACCCTAGAGATATTTTTCATGGGTTTTACTATCTTTGATAAATATGGGATATCCAATTTACTCGTATTTGAATTGGACGTACTCGCTTCACTCTTAAGCACCTTTTGTTTGGCGAGAGTGCTAACGAGTGTCCTTCATGTCATGTCCCTTAATCATTCATCACATTTCAAATGGTCTGTCCTGTTTTTGATCATCACTGCCTCTTTTTTTTATTTATTGGTTTTAACCTTGTCTGACTTGATTTAGGGGAAAACTTCCACCATAACTTATTTACCTTTTTGATGAAAAATTAGATTTTTACACCAAATTAAAAATTTTAACCTCTCAATTTTTATTTCTTTATCAAATATTGTATTTTATTTATGCTTCTATGCTTTTTAAATTTAAAAAAAATAGAATAAGTTAAACAAATGTTTGGCACAGCATAGCCTGATTTGGCTCTTGTGCCATAAAACTCAACAATCACTCTCTCTAAGAAAATTGAGAATTGTAGTCATTTTGCTTTGGCATACAAGATAAAATACAATCTGCTTGATATATAATAATGCTCTTAGTATACCAAAGTTATACAACATGAAACATCATTAAAAACATAAGCTCTTTGATGTCAATCATAAGGAGCAGTATTTCTGCTATGAAGGTAAATTAAGAAAGCTACACCATCAAAACTATATAGTGCATCCCATCATGATTTTACTTGTTAGAAAGAGGCTTGTGAATTAAAACGAGCTTATCATCCTGGTCTAGAAAAATATTGATCATTTAAAAACTTTGCATTTCAAGTTCTTAAGGTATCCATACATGTAGCTTATCTTTGTGAAAAAAGAAGATATTACTTTATATGTTTGATCAAAATTGAAAATAAGTTTTTCTGTGTTAGGAGTAACGTAAGCGTCACCAACTGTAATTTTGTTTAAAAAATTTAATCTTAAGATTAAATCTTTTAAAAAAATTTAATAATTTTAAAAAAATAATTAATCTTAAGAAAAATTTGTGTGTTAGAGTTTAAGTAATTGTGATTTTACTTTATATTTTATTCCATGCTGCAGTATTGTTGCTGTAAAGTTAATTTGAAGGATACTGTTTTAAATTATGCTGTTTTTAATATTTAATCAGTATTAGGAATGTTAAATTTTAAAAACACTTCTAACAAGCAGATATTCAGTGAGTCACATATCCTGGAATTGTGCATTTAACATTATTTGATATGACATGCACACATTTTTTTAAAATGCAATATTATATTTTTTTAAGTAGCAGAAACAGGCAGAAATGACTGGTATATCTTATATATGTAACTGCATTGTATTTATAAAAGACCAGTATCAATAATTATGCAATTTTATTCGCTTTTTACTTAACTTCTATTGTTACTGTATTAAAATAATACAAATGAAGAAAATAAATTTAGTGGACTTGAATCATTTAAGGGGAAAAGAGAAAAAGAACGTCTTCCTAGTACGCATGAAAATAATTTTCCACAAAATCGACTTTTGTTATGAAAAGTTTATGGATTGATGCTATTTATATTTAAGAATATAGTGAACTACTGGTGAGGGATATTGTAATTTGGAATCACAATTAAAAGAGGAGGATAACTCTTATATCGATAATTCTCATTACCAAATTTCAACACCTTTCTCCATGTATGTGTGTATATATATAGAAATCAATCAGGCTATAAACAACATTTAAGTACCAGATATATGCCTTGATGTCCAATATTCAAATGCAATTATCTGCTTAATACTTTCATTTAAAGGACAGAAACAAATACTATTATAAAACAATTGGGAATTAAAATGAAAATAAATATAATTTGCAATAAAGTTGCAGTTGAAAAATTTTCAATTGTGACAATTTGAATTTTTCTGCTGATTATTAACTACTGATTTTTCTGATTAATTCAACTGATTTTTCCTAAATATTTTAAGACACATATTTTACGGTTTAATTTGATGTCAATCAAATTTGATGGATAGTGTTTGTCCATTTAACAATCATGCTAAATCGTTATTTTTATCTTTTTCATTATTGTGCTTAAAATCTCATTTTAAAAAGATCTTAAAATAATATTTAATTCAATTTATAAAATTTTATGCATAATTATTGAAAGGATTATTTTATGCTTTATTAATATTTTCCATTTATTACATACTTTTTACTTAGGTTTATTTTTATTTAATATTATCTTTCCTTCCATCCTCATCAAATTGTTCTAAATTAAATTTGTTTTAATTCAATTTTAGATATTATCATGGTTAATGGCTTGTGAAAGGCAAGTCTACATCTTGAGGCAGGAATTTTTCTATCAAGTTTTGCGCCATGAAATATCTTGGTTTGATAAACATCAAAGTGGCGAACTTACAACCCGATTGAATGAGTATAACACTTATTACCATTCTCTAATTATAATAAATATAACTTTTTTTTTATTTTTTAAACTTTTCTTAATCAAATTTTGATGAATATCTATATTTCAGCCTCAACTTTAGAGTTATCTCTGTTTAATAAATATATTAATTCTTTAATTAATTCTTAATGTGAATGCTGAATGCCATTAGAATATTTCATTATTACATTCTTAAAATCTGAAAGAAAAGATAATGTGAACACATACAGCATTTGTAGTAAAATGAAATATATTTTTTTAGTGATCTTGAACGCATCCGAGAAGGCATTGGTGATAAATTCAGTATGATAATTCAGTACGGATCTACATTCCTTGCTGGTTTTGTTGTTGGATTTATTAAAGGATGGCAATTGACATTAGTAATAATGTCAATGACACCATTATTAACTTTATCATCTGCATTTATGGGAAAGGTAAAAAATTCTTTCAAATTTCAATATTTATTGCATTTAATATACAATATATAAACACATATTTAAGAATTTTAAACTGAAATTTTATGTATTATAACTTTTATTTAAATTTTTCTCTACATTATGGAAAAGGAGAAACTTTAACATCAATTTCTGACCTTGATAAAATTGTTCATATAGCCATGAACAAAAATATTAGAATACTTTTAAAAATCATCCGTAAAATACCGTTATATTGGGAAAATATAAAGTTGCAGAAATAAAAAACAAACAATTTTTTATTTACAACAAAAACCAATATTTTCTTTGGCCTTCTTTAGCCTTGATTGAGGGATTAATTCTTTGTGACATAGTACTCGCAACATTTGTCTTTTGTTATTTTGTTCTATTTTTCCGTAAGACTTTTTTAATGACTCCTTTGAAGTAATCAGATACTCCCCCACCTTGTGTTTGACAATAATCCAAAAGTGTTCTATAAGGTTGATATCTGAAGACCATAGAGACCTTTCCAGGAGATCTACACCATTGTCTCTAAACCGCTATGCAATTGTTGTACATTTATGACGTAGCATTATCCTGTTAGAATTGAGAGGCCGCAGTAGCCTAGTGGTCATGATCACAGACTCGCAGCCGACATTTTTCGTCAAAATGTGGGGTTGGGCCTTCCTTGATGCCACTAAAGACCTGCCGTGTAGCTGGGGCTGATGCACATTAAATCTGTTGGGGCCCAAAGTCCTCCCTTTGGCATGGTATGGAAGTTAGGAGAGGGAGTGCCAACTCAGGTGTTGTCCTCGTCACTTGACCCAGGTTCTAAATTATAGGCCAATAACCCTGGTGTTGCTTCTAGTGTGACGTTAATAAAACAAAACCTGTTAGAATTTAATTCTACCCATGTTTGTTTATCCAAAAAATTGGAAAAGGATGACTACAAGGCTGTTTCTTACATATTTATGTACCTGTTAGAGTTCATTGTTTCCACACCAGATGGCTGGTTTTTTCTAACCATTTGCAGAAAAAATGGTCATCTGTTAGGGAACAATAATTCTGGTTCCCCAGATCATAGTACTGCCTCCTTCTTGCTTAACAGTAGGTACTATATATTCCTGCAAGTATTTTTCACCTACTTTTCACCTCGCTTATGTCACACTAGGTGTGCTAAACACCCAAAATATTTAACTTAGTAAACCCATTTTCAAATATTTTTATATGTATTGACATTCTGGTGCTGCTTTCTTAATAAATGTAAGTTAATTAGCATATACCAAAAATTTAGATTTGCCAGAACACAAAATATTGGACCAATCCTTTTCTGTAAGGTTTTGGTATTTAAGAGCCCATGCTAACTTTTTCTATTTTCCCCCCCTGGTGAAATGTGGCATCTTCTTGGCTTTACTGCCTTCCAGCTCAGCATCGGCAAGTCTTCTTCTAGCGGTTCAAGACGTGATTTATTTTCTTGTCATTACCAATAAATCAGCTGATAGCTGAGATGGTGTTTGTTTGTGATCTTTCAAAAAATGACATGTTTCAGTAATAGATCCTCTCTGAATATACTGATCTATTTTCTCCCTATTCTTTTGAAATTTAAATGTGAACCAAAATTTTCAAGACATTTGATAGTATATTGAACTCCACATCTTCAACATTTAACAGCCTATGCAACCTCAATTTGACTCTCGCCCTGTTCCATTAAAATCTGTATTTTTAAACGTTTTTGACTAAGTTCACTACTTTTTAGCATTAAATAGGTAAGTAAAAACGATGCACTTTTGGAGTATAGTACAAACTTGTTACTCAACATTAATATTGTAATAAACAAATTAAATGATTTTGAGTAACACTGTCTCAGTTATTGTAAAAAGATAAGACTGCCTATTACTTTTGTCCATGGCTGATGTTCTTTTTAAAAATAAAGTGTAGTTTCATTACATCATACATTAGTATTGCACCTTTTATAATTATCTCATTTTAAAAATTATCCCAAAATGATATGTAATCAAAAACTAAATGAAGTTAGGTTTTACATGTATTTCAAAACATAGATTTATATGTTTGATTTTATTTATTTTTCAATATTTTTTGAGAATTTCATTCAGAAATGGTTTTCTGTATACTTAAAATCTCTTTTTAAATTTATTTTGTCATGTTTGAAAATGAGATTCTTAGATAAGTTCAAAATTTGAAATGCATGTTCGGATGAATTCCTTGAAAATAACTGAGCAGAAAGTAAAACCAATGCCTCCAAAGAAAGTTGCACATATATAGAAGGGATTAAGTAAATGCTGAGATGCATGTGGTTAGTGTATTTAGAGGGAAATGCTATATAAGTGCACATTTATTTGTAATCCTCAGCTAGTTTTATTTTAAAAATTATTCATAAACAAGCAGTTAAAATGAATAACCTTCATGATTGGGTAATTTCAAAGGCAAATAATTTAAACTGGTACCCCCCCCCCACACTGTTTAGATAGTAAATTATGGTGGCTAATCGTCAGGCAATTTGAGGCAAGGCTGTCTCTCAAGTGCAGATTGCTAGAGAATTTCATGTGATGGCCAGTGTTGCATACAACTTATGGAGACAATTTATTGAGATCAATCCGTAGAGAGAAGGCCTGGTCAAGGTCAATGTCATATGTAGCCGCAATGATCAATACAGATCCATGTTTGTCCATTACAATGATGTATAACAGAGGTTCATCAGCTTCTCAGCTGTTTCCCATGTGGCCTCCAGATCTCATTGTTCAAATGTTACTGTTTTCAGAAGGCTGTATGAGAGAGAGATGTGTTTGCAAGACCTGTTTTCATTCCTCCCACTCTTGAGCACAGAAAAGCCTGTTAGCAGAGAGTGGAGAAGATCAACATTGGAGCAGATATTAGTGGGAAACCATTCTATTTTCTGATTAGTCTAAATTCAGCCTAACCTTTAATTCTTAATTTATCTTAATCTGGAGCAAACTAGGAACTTCCTACATAATCTCCAAAATTCGAGAAAGAGACCTCTACAGCAGTAGAGGGTTGATATTCTGGGCGCTCATCATGTTGAACAGGCCCACAGATCCCTATACTTTGACATAGGTTCTGTGAGTGCTATGAAGTATATGGATGAAATCTTGAAATATTATGTTCATATTTTTAGGTACAGAGTTTGCCTTGATTTCATTTTTCTGAATGATAATGTTCATCTATGTAAGAGTTTATTTGACCAACGATTTTCTCAAAAATGTGGTTATTTGCTGGATGGATTGGCCAGCCAGTTCTTCAGACCTTAGAAATTTAATTGTAACTCACCTTCCCCCTCTCTGAACCTGGAGGAGAAAGATTAGTTGCTTTATTAAGAGAGCAGGATCAACTGCCTCAGGGACTTATAAATTGTCTCATTTTAGCATGAATTCGTATTGTAAAAGCTGTACAGTAATTAGAGGGCTCCTACACCGTATTAACCCCCTTTTTTTTAATTTTTTTTTTATTGTTTCACCTTCTAACCTCTTCTTTAGACTTTCCTGCTGTAAAGAGTCATACACAGAATCATGCTGTGTGTACTATAACTGTTGTATGGTAATTTTTTTATATCAATCTATTTTGCATACCTAATTTCATTAAAATTTGCTCAATTCTGCCAGAGATTTAACCATAAAGGAAAATTCTCTTAATTTTGAGCACTAGTATAGTAATTGTAAAACCTATTTGCAGAAAATATAAATTAATTTTCAACTTTATTAACTTTGGATTTCAGATTATTTAGAGGTATTATAATATTGTGTTGTAAGTTATTACGTTTTTTTTTTTTTTTCCCCAGATGGTTTCTACTTCTTCAGCTCGGGAACAAAAAAAGTATGCAGTTGCTGGTGGAATAGCAGAAGAGGTTTTAGGTAATGTCAGAACAGTTACAATGTTTAATGGTCAAGAGAGAGAAGTTAAAAGGTATGGCTGAATTTTTGTACTTTGCATTACTTTAATTATTATATATATGATGGAATTTTGTTTTGAATATTTTGACTTCTTGTAAGGATTGCAATGTGGGCTTCCTTTTTTCTTTCATTTACTTTTAAGTGAGTGTTGAGATTTCCTTGAATTAGTAGGTGATCGATAAACTATGAAAGAGGTTAATATATATATATATATATATATATGTTTAAATTTAACACAACCAAGTTTTTATATTGAAGAAAGTATTTTATTTTTACAAATTAATGTTTGTAAAGGAATAAAACCATCAAAAAATGTAAAGGTGAATTAATTTGGGGACAACAGACCATTTAGAAAAATAAATATATATTTCAAGTTCCAATTTCCTTTTATTTCAACTTAATGCATTTCATCTCACCACCGTCTAAAAAAGATAACTTTTTAGTAAGCATGGTGATTTAAAAACTTTGGAACAATGTTCACTATTGCCATAATGTGTAACAAAAACTTTAATAAATCCCAAAGGAATATTGAATAATAAGGTACAAGTATTAATAATCATTTGCATAAAAATATTATGAAACTAAATGAACTGTTTAAAAATAAAATTAAGTTAAGTAATATTTCCTATATATATGATGAAATAAACAAATAGATTACTTAATCATACTTTAAGGCATGAAAAATGGTGGAGGCCAGAGAAGATTCTGTGTGTCTTTTCACACCAGATGAGAAGCTAAACTTGGTCTCAATAGAAACAATTAGCGAATTTTTATTTAAATATATAACCAAATTTATTTCCTTTACTTTTTATGCTTAGAAGATTAAAGTGATTAAAAAAAAACATGTAAAAAATCAGATAACTAATTTGAGATCTTGCATTATTAGTACATTTGATAACATATGAATAATTTTAAAAATATTTAAAATTATATGTGTTTGTTTTTGTATTATTATGAAATTTGTCCTGTTCTGCATCATTTAAAAATATGATTTGGTTCATATGTAAATTCATCTGAAAAGTTAGTAGAATATCAAAGTTGATCACAATTGATAAAGTTCTTTAAAAATTTTTGGTGGACAAAAGGAATAATTACAATTAATTGCTAATAATTTTATAATTTTTTCTTGAGTTAAAGCAGCAATCATGATTTATGGCTTTTAAGGAACACAATTTTACACATTTAATACAAAATTTAATATATTTTTACTACTAACACTTTCAAATGTTTTTTAAAATTTTAATTTATATTCTGTATTATTCTAAAATATGTGTAGACAAAAAATTTCCAGTGTTTTGTTTAAGAAATGATGTGATGTTGTACTTATGCATGTTATTTTGTGTTTTCCCTGACATTATAATTTGGAAAGTGCTGTATTATCTTTATAGCAAGATGAATAGGTATTTTCTTCTATTTATTTCACAGTTTCTAAATTAAGTATGCTAAAATGTGTTTCTCTACTTTTTAGGTACAAATCAGCCCTAACTCAAGGCATGGATATTGCTTTAAGGAAATATATTTATGTTGCATTTGCTTTTGGGTTTACCTTTCTGATTTTATATGGATCATATGCTTTGGCTTTCTGGTAAATATTTATGCATAATTTTATTTATAAAAATTATTCTCAGAAATTGTATTTTTTATAATGTAACTATTTTGAATAAAATTTTGTTAAGTCTGAGAATTTTTTGAAATAAGTTATTTGTTTATTTAACATTGATTTTGCTGATAATTTTAGGAAATTTTAAAAGTTTATTATCTATTGAATTTTCACTTTACAAATTAAGAAGCTGTATAATTTAAAAATAAAACTTTATGTTGGAAATGTTCTTTTGAAAGTGAAATTTAAAATAAAAAAAAAGTTTATACTGAATACTTGATTTAATAAGTAATATTTTTAATGAGTTGTTTAACAATTATTTAGGTCTGTTTGTCATTTTTGTATTAAATGTTATACAAATTAAAGCAAGTGATATATAAATTTTTTTCTAGCTATTATGGTGTGAAATATTGCAAAATGTTGTAAATATATCTCTTTCTGAAGTTTAAATTATGTATTTTAATCATTATAGTAAAATAAATAAAAAATATAATGGTAAACAAAAATATATTAGAATATACAAAAGGCTTGTATATTATGCAGGGGTTTGGTATATTTTTATGTCTATTTTTGAAAGATTTATTGTAAAACAACTTTATGCTTAAAAAAAATCAAGAATGTCACTCAATCAAATATCCCCAATTTATATGTGATAATGCATGACGAATTATCACATATA
Organism: Nephila pilipes; assembly: GCA_019974015.1. NCBI lineage: Eukaryota > Metazoa > Arthropoda > Arachnida > Araneae > Nephilidae > Nephila > Nephila pilipes. Next base: position 73,522 of record BMAW01128585.1, on the reverse strand, counting down.
AATCAAGATCTTTAAAAACCTTAAAGAAGTTAATCAAATTTTATTGTAATTGTTAATTTTTATAAGAAACTTGAATGATCTAAAAGGGGAACTCATGCATCTACTTGTACGTATGAGATTAGGAGAAATAAATCCTCAATGGCGCATAAATGAAATAATTAGGGAAAGAAGTGATAATGAACTGCTGAATTATATTTTAAAATTTAAATAAATTTTGCCTTTTCGTCCTAGTTCCGATACCCTAGCGATCTTTCTCTATTTTCGACCCTCCTTCTTGTCAACCACTTTTACCTTTTTTCACCTTCACGTCTAGACCACAGTTTAATCTTGTTTGGCGCAGCATAGCCATATCTGGCTCTTGCGCCAATAAACTTTACATTCACTCACTCACTCATTCGTCCTAGTTCCACCAAGAGAAAAATATGATGAATTTTGTCAATTATTTTTAAATGTGATTTATTACTTATTAATTTTTTAAGTAAATTAAAAAATAAACAATAAAACCCCCTTAATGTTAAATTTCAATTGATTGGCCAGATGAAAAACAAAATGAAATATCAAATTGTTTTAGAAAACAAAACAAAAATTTGTCCAATTTTTAAAAATTCTTTGAATCGTCGTTTTTGTTTATGTTCTCATAAAATTATTGTGAATTACTATCTTAAATATGCTTAAATTCCTCTAAATGGTTAAAATTAAATCTTCACGCTTTTTCTCATTCTGTATATATATAATAAACATACACATTAAAACTTCATGCTATAAATACTCATTTATCATTTTGATATTTGTATAATTATTGCGAAAGTGATGTTCTCATTAATGATATAAGCTCTGTCACTGTTCATTTTGCATGTAGACAAGAATGTACAGGTTTTAATGTCTAGTATTGTTTTACAGCAAAACTGCTCTATCACAAAAATTGAATTCTAATTTTCTTAAATTATTAGACATTGTAATTTTTTCCAGTGATCTCATATTTATTTAGATATTTTGCCAGAGTTTGTAACATATATATGAATAATTTTTTGTTACAGGGGATAAAACAGCTAAAATTTAGCATTATGATTTATTGATATGTTGTAATTTTCCTGAAGTTTGATTAGTGAAATTGACTCATGTAAACAATTATTTGAATTCTTCAGAATTGTCTAAATATTATAGGCTGCTTTAATCTTTTGCTTATGTCAGAATATTTTTGCATTGAGATTAAGAAAAGTTTTTTTGCTTGAAGATAAGTATTTTTTTTATCTTAGAGGTGCTTATATCTAGGCTTTATTTCCTAAATTTTTAAGTTCTTCTAGAGTATATGTTGTATTACGCCAATCTACTTTTCTTGAAAATGTTAAATTCAATTATTACTAAGGGGGAACTTTGCTGCACTTTTAAACAAAACTTACATCTTTTAATTGTATTTTATTTTCTGTAAAAGAAAGATTTATATTTACTGTTTGAATTGGTTGATAATTGTATAATTAATAAAAAGGAGACTATTATTGTTAAAAACTATATAGTTTTCTTATGATGTAAAAGTTTATACATTTAAAATAATCTAACATAGAATTAAAAAGCAAGTAATTAAAGGACTGCACTAAAGAACTTTGGGTTCTGCTTATTTTTACTTTAATCTCCTCCACCCCTTTAAAAAATCTTTTAAGATTATTCTAAATTTTGTGTTATATATATAATTTTTGTTTAAGTTTACATTTTTAACATTTGTAGTAAATTTTGGAAATTTTATTTTTTGACTTTCTTAAAGATTCGTTTGTGTTCGTTTATATTCGCGTTTTCTTTTATTAATGCTTTTAATAATTTATAGGTATGGTTCTGAGTTAGTTATAGCTAATAAGATGACCCCTGGAGATGTTTTTTCTGTGAGTATTTGACTTTATTTTGCTCTGTTCAAGTTTGCACTATTTAAGCATTGGATAAGGCTAAAACACTTTTAAAAAAACTTTCTTAGAACAACATTATTTTGAAATAAAATATGGGAAACAAGTCATTTGTACTATTCAGAAAGATACAGAAAATTAAAGCTTGTTGATTTTGAAGCATGCAAAAAGTATTCATCCACTGATACAAATCCAAATTTTTAAGTGCTTTGCGACTGTATCAGTGAAGTTTTTTTTTTTTTTTTTGATAAATAATATTACTCATCTTGAGGCATATCTATGATGATATAATGTATTTTAAATCTCAAGACCAATGTAGAATTTTATTCAAGCTATAGGATATCCTACAAAATATAAGTATAATATTTGAAGTTATGTGCATTGTGTTAATACTCTCTACCCCTCAAGATTGTGAATTATTTATGTTTTATGTATTTATATGCAATTTTTTCATGCAATTTTTTTATAAAAATAGTAAATGCATGAATACTTTGTACTTTTATTGTAACTGTAATAGTATGGTTTTCAACCTCTGTCTTTTCTTCAGTGGAATATAATGCAACTACTTTAAGAATACCATATTTGATTCTGTTATAAAATATTAAAATTCTGAGAATTAAAGTTTATTTTATCATTTATTATCACTAAGAAAAAAGACATAGAATTAATAAAGGAGTTGTAAAAATACAGACTTAATTGACATATATATAAATTCGTAATCCGTTATAAATACTAATAATATGTTACTAAACTAATAAAAACCAAAATCAAAATTTATCAATTTTAACATTATTAAATTGCGAATGTCAAAAAATATAAATGGCAAAAGAACCAATAACATTGAAAGTAGATTATCTAAGAATTAAAGCATATGAAGTATTATAATGTAAAAAAGTCATTAAATTGCTGAAAATATATTACAGAATATTCATTAAACATGTAAATAATTAAAAATAAAACCAATGATTTTAAAAAATACAGCAATTCATATTATCAAAACATTTTTAATATCTACAAAGCATATCTCAGTAGAAAATAATTAAAGTAAACTCAGAAAAAATAAAGTAATTCCAAAACTGTCTCAGACTTGGAACTTGGAATAGCCTGTTTATACTAGTATTATGTATCCAATCATCACTTTGCATCTTTTAAAAAAAACCATTTGTATCTTAATAGAGAATTTATTTAAGTATTTTTAAAGTATCTGCTATGTATGTAAGCAACTTTTTTTTACAGCTTTTATTGTTACAGTTGTAATGTGGCTGTGGTTGAATTGAAGATAAATTCTATGATAAGTTATAGAATTGTTATTATAAAATATCTTAAATGTAAATACTTTAAATTATTAAAACTTTTGAGACAGTAAATGTTTCAGGTTATAAAAAAACACAAATTTTTCTTCTATGTACTACACATTAAAAATATAAGAATAAAGAAGTTGAAGTATAAGTAAAAAATAAAATGTATATTTTAATGAATGATTTTTAAATTGAAAGCTACTGTATTGAAGTAATTGTCATTAATTAAAGAAATTTGCTTTTATTTCAACTGAAAAAGAAAAGTCTGTAATTTTGGTGTGTTTTATGATGAATGTAATTAACCATTCTTTTAACTATCTGTTATGGCATAATTCCTTCTTATGTGAATAAATTTTGCTTTCTCATGCATTACTAACTTTATCATTTTTCTAGGTATTTTTTGCAGTTATGATTGGGTCCTTCTCTTTAGGCAATGCCATGCCTCAATTAACAGCTGTCGCCACAGCCAAAGGATCTGCGAAAACAATATTTGATATCATTAATCGGGTACTTAAAATATTACTTCTAATTTAAAATAAGTATTTTTATGTTTTACTTAGCTTTAATTTTCTACTCATTGTCAATATTTTCTTGATACCTGTTATGCTTCATTTTATATTGTCAAGTTAAATTTTTTTTCCTGCAAAAATGCTTTATTTTTAAACATTTTTACTAATAATTTATTTGGAAAATTCTATTGGACATAATGATATATGTATTTTATGTGTGGGCACTGTTGAGTTCATATTTGAATTCTAATGGATTCTTATAAGAAAAGAAAGAAATGTATAGAACAGGACTCAACAGTTTGAATATCCCTTATTTGAGTGTCCTGCAATATATAGTTCAAACAGTTAAAAAATGTACTTCACCTATTATGATTGTAAACAAATGTTTGGTACTTTGTAAATTTAAATATTTCCTCTGTATCATTGTTTTATTGATTAGTTGTGTGGAAACAGTTCTTTAAATTTATCCTAAATCAATATTAATGACAGCTATGAAGTCTGTTTCATTTTTGGAATCATGAGCATAAATACATTTTTTTTATGAAGAATTTGTACAGAGAGCTATTATATGAAATATTTTTAATTGGTATTATCTGTAGAATATTTGCTTTTGATATTAATTATTCTGTATTTAAAACAGTTTGTAAATGGTGGAATTTGAGTGTATTGTCTTGTTCTATGTAATTACTGATAGTTTATCAATTTGTTGGTTATAAATTCATGTTTGGTGACATGAAAAATAGATTTATTGTTTTGTAAATGTTTTTTGGATTATTTATAATTGTAAACAATGTGATATGATTAAAAAAAAAAAAAGACAAGGCTCTTTATGCAATTTAATATGTATACATTAAAGAAGCATTTGTTCTTTTTTATTGACATCAGTATAATGTTGGAATTTAGTTATTGTACTAACAAATAACATCTTAATCACATAGTGAAAGGAGGTACATAAATTGCGCAATTAGAATACTACTATAGATCCCTCCCCCACACACATATTTGCTCTTCATCATTGTTTTACAAGTATTTTAATTTTAAACTGAAACTTGTGTCAAAGCATTGCTGGGTTTCTTTTAGCATTTAATATTATAAGTATTACAACTGTCATCGTTTACAATTTTTTAAGTAAGGTCTAAACTGGAAGTTCCTTGGAAATCCCCAGGCTTGCTAACTTGGCAAACTTTGCAAACATTAATTGATTTTAAACCAGGACATAATTTGTTGGAAACAAATATAATTCAAGTAGCAAAATATTTTAAAAATACAGTTTTTCATCTATGTGTACAGAGTTTTAAATTTTTATATATGCATGTATAAATGTAAAAAAAAGCAAATTTTTATATACTTTAAAAAGTGTTCCTAAGGATTCCATAGCATATTGAAATAGCATAGTTTTTTAAGTACATTTTTTGTTAAAAAGAATTTTCATACTTGTGTATTAAATTATCATGTGTGTTTGTGTATGAGATCATGTTTTTGGATAAAGCACCTTTAAGAACATATAAAAACTTTTGTATGTTAACAGCTTATAGACTATTATAGTATGTTCTAAGACTAATGAGAATATTTTTTTACTATATTTTTACTAGGATCGATATTTAAAAAATTGTTTGTAAGTGACTTGTATAAATGGCAAAAAGCAAATGCGGTTAATTTTTGTTTCAAATACCAATTATTGAATAACTTCATAAGTATATATGTTGTATCATTTAAAATTTATAGCTTTTATATCCCAATTAGTTTTATTGAAAATTACTAATATTGTAATGTGTTATGAAAATCACATTAAGTTTTGATTTTATTTAATAACCTGAGTTAAAGTACAAAATCATTAATACTGTTCCTTGTATTTGTATAAAGTTTTTCCTGAGAAAAATAATACATACTTTAAGAAAATATTTAGTAGCTTCAATATGATTTTCTTTTTTTTAAATATAATTCATATTTATTGCTTGGCCTAGTTTTTTTGTAACACTTGCTAATTAAAGTGAGTGAAGAAAGCCTTGAAAAAGATACAAAACAATTTACATTGAATTTTATTTCTTTATGGTACATTTGGAACTAAATGAATTCTAAATGTTTTTTTTTTTTTTTTCTTTACTCCAACAATTTTGCCTGTTTTGGAACTGTATTTTTTTAATCTGGTGAAATCTTTTCTTTTTTATATATATATTAGCTTCCAAAAATAGACCCATATTCAAAAGATGGCATTCAACCAAAAGATTTCTCTGCAAACATAGCATTTCATAATGTGAATTTTTCCTATCCTACGAGAAAAACTGTAGAGGTAAATAGGAAAAAAATATTATAATTGTTTCTTTATTTAGTTTTGTATGCATATGTTTGTATTTGCAAGCAAGGTTATACTTTAACCTATTGTGTCTTTGCATTTAAAATAATATAGAATAATCTTGATATATTCCTTTTAAATAACTTAATTTGATTTGTGTCTAATGAAAACGCTCTTATAATATAATTTATTTTTTAATCATTGTCAATCTGAGTAGTTAATATAAACAAGCTCCAAATTTTAAAAGTAAGTGCTCAGACATATATTATTTTTAAAAGTTTATTTTAAAAATTATCAAATTGAACAAACATTGGAAATAAATTTTAAGTTGATCAATATTGATTGCTTAAATAGCCTATTATCAGACATAAAATGTTGTTCTTGATAAATATTGCTTTATTCATTTATTTAAAAAGTGTGCCAAATTACCTATTTTTATTTTTATGCTTTTTTGTAAGTTCCTAATTAAAAATTTGGACAAGTTTGTACTTCCAAAATTATCATTTATAATAAATTCTATTTTTAAATTTGTAATCAATTGAAATCTCATCTTCATCATTTGGAGAAGGAATAAAATAGTGCATTATTTTGAATGCATTTTCTCACCTTTTTACTCTTAAGAAAACACACTTTAAAAAGTGATTCTAAATTTAATGATGATATATAAAAAAAAGTTGAAGTTACTTTTGATTTTTATGAGTTTAATTTTTCTTTCATCCTTTTGTAATATTCTGATGAGTTTTTTATTTTTAGTTTAAGTGCATGTTGTTGAAACAAAATTAAAATCTCGTTTCTATTATTCTCTGAACATGAAGTATTTTTAGTTACGAAAAGCTTCTAAGCTATCATTCAGTGAAAATATCTAAATATTTGGTATTTTGTATAAAATTTTATTGATGATTGTTTCAGCTGGTGTAATTGTTGAATAGTATGAAACTTACCCTCTTGAATTTTTTTAAATCTATATATCAACATATGTTTATGTGTTGCTTTAATAATTCATGTATTTGGGATGATATTTTTTTTTTTTTTTTTTTTTTTTTTCAAGACATGGCGTTTGAAAAGTTAAATATTTTTTTTAAAAAAATACTGCATGATGCAGCGTTTTAATGCTACTCTTTAGCTTTGTATAAATAAGGTTGCACTGAATTTGTGCTAAAGTTTTAGTCTATAATTATTTTTTTTATTCATTAACTGTACTTAATATTAGAAAAATTATAGGTAAACACAGTGACTAAATCATATGTCATTTGTTTTATTATTTAGTACTTTCACATTTAACTCGATATGCATAAACCATTCATATCTTGGTGACATTGACCATGTTTGATAGGGTTATATATAATTGGATGTTATATATAATAATATGTTATATATAATTGGAGAAATTTGAGCAAGGTCGGAGGCTTTGAATATGTAAAGTGGGCTTCATATTGAGGAATAGATCTCACTCCTGCATGAAGATACTGTAGAAATGGCTTTTCAAGGGTACGTGTTGGTGAAATGAAGTTTCTAAAAGATCAAAATTTACGAATGTGAATGTACGATAAATGGAAGGCTCAAACTGCTTCAATAGTGTCAATTGCATAATATATAGAGTGCTGAAATTCCCGCCCCCCCCCCCATCACGTGTGATATCTTCCATCTATTTCTCAGCACTTGCCTCTTATATATTTACGTTCACAGTTTCCTTTATGATGTTTATCTTTTAACTTGTGTTCCTTTCATCCACTAAGCTGTCCAGATTGGATTTCTTATTGCAGATTGCATCACAAGGTGTTCAGTGATAAATCTCAATTGTCTTGAAACATGATCATCATATTCATAAGTAGAGTTAATCTGTTCAGCGCTCACATGCACATTTGTTTTGCAATGATATATGACCATCATTTATAGTGTAATATGGGATACTATCCCCAATGCTAGCAGATCTCTCATAATAGTTTTGTGTTCAACTTTAATAGCTCAACAATATGTTGATAATGTTATGCATTTATTTGTCTTACTCTTCATGACACCTTATCAAATATCTGGTTTCTCTCCCCACTGTTCAAACTCTTCCTTATCTTAGCACTTTTGCCATATGAATAAATAAAGGGTATTATTGGTTATCATAGATTCAGGTACAATATATTCAAAAATCGGTTGCCATGGTCGAATAAAGCAAATAGCAAAAAAGGTTCTAAGGAACTTTACACAATGTCAGATGGAAGCACCATAAAAGATGCACTGGAAGAGATGGATATTGAACAGGAAAGTAAGAAAGTTCCAGATCCAGCAGTAATATACAGTGAAATATGACACCAAGAGTTGCAATACAAATTGTATAGTTAGGAAACAAAAAGATTTAAAACCTTGCTCTGATGATGCAATGCACATTCTTTATCTTAAAGAATCATAAAGCAGATTGGAGAGTTGAATGAGGTGTCAGGTAAGATTCTCAGATTTACTCCTAGCCCTTGGAAGTTCAATAATCATATGTATGATAAGGATTATTTTCTTGAACAAATTAACCATGCACATGTTGGGGATCCGTGGCAGTGAAAGATAAAAACCATTGATAATGACGGATTTCATTCTCCTTCCAAAACAGCTAAACAGCCAGAAGTAAACGAACAATTCAATCTAACGTCTAAGAATTTCTGGACACTAAATCAACTGCTTGACGAAGGAGAGGAAAAGGCGATACCAACTGGGTATCGCAAAATTACAATTCACTCTTGCTAGAAATAAACAGGATTGCTCTAAACACCGAATTAATTTTTTCAAGTGATTATAAAATTTTTCACAACACCAGCTATGACTATAGAGAAACTACTGCCCTACTAACAGAAAGAAGAACAGACTTCTACATTATAGAACCTTCTTCGAAAAGACCACAGAAATTAATTTTGAAAGGATTACCCAACACAACCGATATCAGCAATATTCGCACAGAATCAGAAAATCTTGGTTTTACGACCATAAAGGTCGCCCAGCTCCGTCATTTCAAGACAAAAAGACCACTACCACTATTTTTAGTAGAAGTCCATTGGAGAGGAAACTTAGAGGATATTTACAAATTAAATATCTCCTGAGAAATATTGAAGTAATACAATTTAAAAAGAAAGAAGCAGCTACTCAGTGCTGTAATTGTAATTATTTTAATCATTCTTCTAAAAGTTGTAAGTTTCACACCTGATGTCTTATTAAGTGTGGCGAAGGACGTCATACTAGAGACTTCAGTTTAAAAGGGGGGATGGAAAGCCCGGTTTGCATGAACTGCAAGACAAATGGCCATGTTACATTTTGGAAGGGTTGAACCAAATTTCCGAAATCAAAAAGAGGCCAAGCTACGATTAAAACAAATAATAGAAGTAAGTCCTTCAACTCAAAATTTACTTCTAAAAACATCTCATATGCATAGGCATTCAGCTCTGCCCAAAATCCTCGCGCGCCCCCAAAAAATGCAGAAAATTCATCTTCAATTCCCCCCCCCCCCCCCGAAACTCCTCTAAAAATAAAAAATATAACAATTTCACTAAAATTTCAAACCAAGATTTTACCCCCTCCCCCCTTTTTTAAAGCATAAGCGAAATAAAAGAACTCTACCTAGCGTTTCTCAATCTCATGGTCACATGCAAAAGGATTTGTAATACCGAAGATAAAATAAAAAAAAAACTAAACATTTTATGCTAGAAATAATTTTTGATTGAAACTATTTGACTTCATTATATTTAACAAACTTCTAAGGTTTTAAAATAAATTCTGTACTATATTTAATTACATTTTTATGTGACCAAAATTCGGATATTACTGACGTAATATTATATTATACTGTTAATACATTACTCTTTTAATGAAATTTTTTTAAACTATATATTTTACATTATCTACACTTGCTTAATATTTTCGTAAAATGTCATTTACAGGTGTTGAAGAATTTCTCTTTACAAATTAGAGAGGGTCAGAGAGTTGCCTTATGTGGTCCTAGTGGAAGTGGAAAATCGACTATTGTTAATTTAATTCAACGTTTTTATGATCCTGTTAAAGGCCATGTAAGAATTTTTCTTCATCATTCAAATATTTTAATTTATTTAAATCAAATTTTAACTAATATTTATTGTTGTTTTTATTATATTGTAGTAAAACCTCATTCAGAAAAATAAGATGAGGAAAGAATATTTAATAAAATGATGAAAAACTATAATTTTATTTCAAGTACATTTGTTAATTTGAAAATGAAAGTAATATTTGTCCGGAACTAATTTTTAATTCTTGGGAATCAACTTTTAAATACTATTTTTCTGCAATCTGTGCAAAGTATAGATATGTATTACCTTCAGTTTTGCATTTGATTTTACCAATTTGAATCAAACTTTTCTACATGAAAATTTTTTTTTATCTCATGTAAAATGCAAGGTTAATATGCCCAAACTGTTTAAATAATATTTAAATGTTGTACTTACAATAATTTACATTGTTATTTTTCCTTTCTAAATCTATGTTCTGTTTTTTTCCTTTCAGGTTACTTTGGGAGACTATGACTTAAAAACACTCAATGTCCATTGGTTGCGCTCAAAAATTGGAATTGTTAGCCAAGAACCTGTTCTCTTTAGTGGAAGTATTGCAAAAAATATTGAATATGGCTATGAAAATGTTACATTTCCTGATATTGTTGCTGCTGCTAAGATGGCTAATGCTCATAACTTTATTATAAAGTTGCCCCAGGTTATCTTCCTATTAAATTGTTTAAATAATTTTCTAATGCACTTTATATGATGTTTTTTTTTTTTAAAAAAAAAAATCTTATTAAATCTGCATTAATATGTTTATAGGGATATGATACTCTTGTGGGTGAAAGAGGTGCACAGCTTTCAGGAGGACAAAAGCAAAGAATTGCTATTGCAAGAGCATTAGTTCGTGATCCAAAGATTCTCCTTCTGGATGAAGCTACATCTGCTCTTGATTCTGAAAGTGAAGCTGTTGTCCAGGAAGCATTAGATAAAGTAATTTATATCATGATTAATTTTTTACATAAATTAATTTTTTTGCTTAAAATCTCTGAATTATATTAAATATTAGAATATTAGAGCTGAGAATTGCAAATGCGTTTTTAAGCACACATACATGAGGTATGGGATTTCGCTCATGCTGTGTAAAAACATGTAACCAACTATTTCCTTTTTTTTTTTTTTTTTTTTTCTTTTCTTTCTTTTCTTTTCTTTTCTTTTTTTTTTGGTCTTTATGAAAAGAAATATTGCATTGTTTCAAGATGCATCCAAGGTAACTCGAATTAAAAAATATTTTTTAAATCTTCTTTACAGTGTTCGTACCAGAAAATCCTAAAAGTTGCTATTATAAAATTTCCTTTTTAAAAAAATTAGAACTACTTAAATTTCTTAGAAATTACTTGGCTTATTTCTAAATTAAGAATTTGTTTTACATTTTTAATAAATTTGAACAAGAGAATTATTAATAATGTGGTATCATAAGATTACCATAATTTATTTGGTGTATCAAATCTTTTCTTCTTCAATTTCAACAAAATGAGCAGGAATGAAATGAATTTACTTCTTTGTTTCTAAAATTTCTTTCATATTTTTTTATTTCAAATAAAGACTAATTTCTGGAAAATCAACATGAAGCACGAAAGATGTAAATGTTATTGCATTGTGCTCCCCTCATTTTTCGAATAGACGTATTATATATGAAGCTTATTTCATTTGCTCTTACATTTGTGAATTTTCACAATTATATGCATGTAATTAAGATTTTTTAATTTTCTTAGTTTAATTTAACTCTCCAATGTTAGAGTTATTATAATTTATACTCATTTACCTACTACATCATTTTGTTAAGTGTGTGTGCGCCTGCACGTGCATGTGTGTGTGAACTACACAACCACATTACAGACACATAACCATTATTTCATGAAAATGTCCTTAGCTGCATTAAGATATTCTATAAATTGTACAAAAAAAATTGGAGTCAAAGAACTGCTATATATTTTCTTGGGTTATAGTCTTACCTGTATTGGATATTAGACCAATAAAACAGCGTTTTTATCGTCTACATGTTGAAGGAACTAGCAAAAAAAAAAAAGCTTATGCTATCCTAAGAGGGCTTTGATATCCACATTTAAACAAACTGGCAATCAGGGTTGTCATGGATAACTGTAGGATAGCTCTGGTGTAATGAAGGGAGTGTACAGTATATTTAGTTAACTCAACAATTAGAGTTAACCAATCAGCAAATCAATTTACACAATTTAACTACAATTTATGTATCCATGTACAATGAAAATATGAAATTATAGCTTAGTTATACTGTTACAATTGTAAACAGCAAATAAATTTTTAGCATAATTGTCAATGATAATCAATAATTGTCAAATGTCGACATAAAATTGAAATACAGAAACATTTTGTTTAAAATGTCCCTTATATGTGCTCTTACTACCTGTCCATTGTCATTAGTACCTAGTATTTCTTTTCCTGTTATCAAGCATTTACAAACTAGTAATTGGTCGTCTTTAATTAACACCATCATGTCTGGTTAGACATTTTGTTAAAGAATTATTTTCCCTTTGCTACAGATTACCCAAATAACTATTTTTTGTGTGATTGCTATCTATCAAGTAAATTTTTTCTTTTATCAGTTAAGTTTGTTCCACATTAGAGTTAATGGCCTTATCAATCAAAAAATTACAAGGAGTCAGAATTTCATAAAACAATAAAAGAGATAAACATTAATTCATGATATCTTCTCTCGTAAGTCCTTGTTTTCTGCAAATACAAGTGCAAGTCTTTATATTTATGTAGATATTTAGATAAATAAGGATTATGAGAGATAAAAATTATTCATTTAAATAGAGATTTTAGCATAAGAATTTAATTGATGTGAAGTATTCTGCTCTTATTTAAACCTTCGAGAATGCTAGTTCTCTCTTCCAAAAATTTTTCCAGAAGTGGGACCTCTTCCTTGAATCTTTATTAAGTTTTGTAACAAAATATCTGGTTAGAACTTTTGGTGCAAAAACAATGTGAAGCCCAACTCTTTTAGAATGTTGCAGTTCATTCTCCTGATGGCATTATTTAATATGATACTGCAGCTTCCTAGCAATTTGGCAGTACTTGTCGCTGCCTCTAGTGCTTCCACTATGATGATATGAAGCATATATTAAGAAAGCCTTAAGTCCCTTTTGAAATTTAAATTTATCTTATTAGACTTCCTTTATTGTTGTTGAGGTATATTGATTCATAGGACAATATTTAACTCTCTTGTATTGATACTATATGTGTCTGGCTTCTCAACTTTTCCCTTCTATGACTCATGCAACCATTTAGTAAGATTTGTTTGATTTCATAAACTTGTATATATGAATATATTTTACATTTAATTTAATATCGATCTTTTATGACGATTTTAAAAAATTAAGATGCAACAGGCATCTGAAAGAATTGCATAAAACTGTTTAGTAAGTTCAGTTATTTTATAGATATCTATTTTTCATGTCAGAAGTATTACATTAGGAGAATAGCTTTGTTTTTGTAAATCATTTAAAAATTTATTTTTCTGTAATAAGTCTCCGAATTTTCCTTTTAATTTTTATTTATATCAAATATGATAAAAGTTATTCCACTAAAGATTATATTTATGTTGTCTCATACATCTGCCCACATAGTTTCATACCGTATAAAGTAAATATGTTTTGATTCATGTTTTTTATGTAATTTTCTCTAATAAATTAAAATATCTTCTAATGAAGTTATAAATCATATAGGCTCAAGAAGGAAGAACAACAATTGTCATAGCACATCGTTTATCAACTATTAAAACAGCAGATGTTATTTGTGCCATGGAAAATGGTGAAATAAAAGAGCAAGGAACACATGAGGAGCTTATGGCGAAAAGGAGTTTATATTATCAACTTGTAACTAATCAAGTATTTGCTGCTGATGATGTTAACTGCTCTTCAGAAGAAAGTAATTATGGATAGTAATTTTTATTTACTATCTTCTTAAGAAATATATTTTCAAATCATCTGTATTGAATTTTTCTTGTTGATATTTTTTATTAGAATAACAACTATTACAAATTCACACCCCCAATTTATTTTAGAGATAGGTTTTCATAATAATGTATTTCATATTAAGATGAAAATTTTACAAGGATATAAATATATAAATATATATTTTTTTTGGTAATGGAAACAGAATTGTTTATAGTTATTCTTGTCTAGTTCATTTTATAGTATGTGTTTATTCATTGTTTATCATTGTAAATGTGAGAAATATATATTTAAAAAAAATTGTTAGTAAAAGTAGATGTTAAATAAATAATGAAATACTCTTTTAAATTATACCTTTGTCAAAATTATATATTTACTATTGGCCAAATGTAATTTTTTTTTACCATGTTCCATTGTTGAAACTAAAAAATTACAATTTAATAGCATGATTTAAATTAGCACTATCTAATTCTTAATTTTGTTTGAAATGTAGTGAATGGTTGAAATTTTTGTAATTAAGTTTCCAAAATAAAAAAGATTGTGATTAAATGTAACTGTAGGATTAAATATATTTTTCTTTCTTTGAAAAGAAAATACCATTACTTTAGTAGAAATAATGGTTTCTTTTTTTAAATGCATTCTATTTTCCCAAAAAAGGGATAATTGTAGTGATTTTGAACTATGTCTATTATTTATTTATTTTTCTTTTGGCACTGTTTTAAATGTTGTTAAAAATATTTAAATATTTGCAATTGTTGTTAATATAACTAAATATTCTTTGGTGTAATTATAAATTTTTAATCATTTTGTTGTAGTGGTAATTAATGATTTACTTCTGTTTGGAAGGGGGAAATGTTATTCTTCTATGACATTACAAAAATAAATTATGAGAACAATTTATAAAATTTACACTCACATGAAAGATCAATGAGAAAATTTATAATAAATTAGTGTACTTATAAAAGCCATTGGTTTTAAATTTCTATATATGATACATGAACATAACGCTTTTATGAAATAAACTGATTTATAGAAATAATTTTGTGTTTATTGGAAGTTTTTGAACAAAATATTAACTTTTTTTTGTGTGTGTTAATTAAAATTGTTAATATATAGTTAGTTAGAAATTCAAAAGGGCCTTAACTGTAAAAACTATACAGCTAAATGTTTACTATCCTACTGAGTATAGAATCAGTTTTTAAATTAATGTATTGTACAGAGAGGACAGTTCTAGGCATTTCCTTCAAGAAATTTTTCTTAGATGACGAACATAATGGGGGCTAAGCTAGTTACCAATCATTTTAAATTTACCGAAAGAATATGTGTGTGTTTGCACTGAAAAGAGAAAAGCACATGCAATAATTATTTACCAGAAATTCACTTTTTTTGTGTTTTATTTACTCAGGTAGAACAGCACAACAAAATTAGCTTAGAGAGCATGGCTCTTTGACTTGAGAATAATGGCCCTTAATTCTTCATAGGTGATAGTTGTGTAACTCATGTCATGTTTTGATTTAATGTGAGTTAGATCAACAGCTTTTTGCAGATCAACCATTATTGGTTATCAATGCATATATTAATAAGTGTACTCATCTGCAATAAAAATGATAGGATTCATTGGAAGTGGTTGACAAACCTATATGTGTTTTTCGCATTATCAATCAACTCTGATGTACTGGAATGTTACATCCTATATATGAACTACATTCTGATAAATTCTTAATTTTGATATACTACCCTATTAAATTGGATTTAATTCACTGGAGTGCTTAAAAGAACCTCTCAAAAAAGATGTAACTATTTTGTTTATCTTTCCTATTTTAATTAATAGAATGGTAATTAGAATTATCTCTATTTTTTATTAAAATATTTAACAATTCAATCAAACAGCTCAACTTAGAAAGAAGGAGCAAGGCAGAAATTTTAGCCTGAAAAAAGTATATTTCATTTCGTCTATTTTAGCAAAAATGCATTTCTTTGTATCATTGACCAAATTTTTTTTTTTTTCCAAAAACAAAAGATGTACAGCTTTTCGTAAAATACAGTAACCCTTCGTAAGATTTGTACTTGTGCTAATTTTATATTACTTTTCATTTACTTTCATGACTAGTCTTGAAAACTTTGATCTTTGAATGTTTCACTGTTTGTTTTCATAGCTGATGTATGTAACAGTATCCTGACTTGTGGAAGTACAGTGTGCATAGAAATGAGTTATGAATTTTGGTATTTATCTGAGAACTATTAATGCAAATGAAAAAAACATTCAAAATTTTCATTTTATAGTATTAAGTAGAAATGTATATGAATTTGACCAATGATATTGATATTTTAAAAATAAGGCGATTTATATAATCAGTACATTCTTCTAAGTGTAATATATTGTATGATGGCTACGTTTGTTGTAGTTGTTGAAATAATATCAAAGTACCCCATGCTCTCACTTAAGTTTGCATTTAAAATTTTATTTTATAGCTCGTCACAGTGATGATGATGTCATCCAAAGTATAAAAAGAAAACGATCTAGTATCAAGACTGCAATTCATATCAATCATCGACAAATCAGCTCTCTTGAAATAGATTTAAAAGAGGTAGAGTCAATAGTTCTATTTCTCATTTAAAAATTACATTAGTAACCAATATTTTTCTTGCTAATTTAAGAACACTTACTATAAATAATTGACATACATAATTAAAACTTTAATTTTTGTATATTTATTATGTAAACTAGGAAAATGTTGAAGTTCCATCAGGTTTCAGAATTTTCAAAGAAAGCAAAAAAGAATGGAAAGAAATAGTTATTGGATCTCTAGCTTCTGTTGTTACTGGCATTGTCATGCCAACTTATGCTGTTTTCTACAGTGAAATTTTTAATGTAGGTATAGTTATATTCAATTCATATTTATAAATAATTATTCGTCTTTATTGCACTTTTTAATTAACATTTTTGCTTGGTTTTTCTCTTTAGACTTTCACTTTAAGCGGCAAGGCTTTGAAAGATTCTGCATTTTTCTGGTCTATGATGTTCTTAGTTTTGGCTGGTGTAACATGTTTGGGTCACATCTTTAGAGTAAGTTTTTTTTTTAATTACTTAATTTCTGAGATTTTAAAGTTCTAGAAGAACATGGTATATAAAGTTTATACTGTTTCTAAATTCATTAGAACTATGAATTTAACCATAATGTTGTATATTTGTGAAGTATTTGCAACCTAGTTCTATCTGTCATAAAAATGATGAACTTTTATTGCATCAGATGTTTCTGTTGCTGTTCAGATTTTTAAATGCTTGAATTTAGTATCTGTTTCTAGTTCAAATTGTTCATTTAATAATCACTGCGTGTTCAAAAGATGGATGTGATATGATAACTCATTCATGGAAAAAAATTGCTGTAATATTCAACCTATTAAATTCACTTCATTATATACTTTTTAAACTGGCACAGTATCATATCAGATCTAAATCCTATATTCTGACCCAAATGTGGATCTTTATGACATGGCTTCTTTTAACTGATGCAAAATAGATATTACTAAATTATTTGTAAATCCTTATTCATAACTGATAAATATTCTACTACTCATCAGTAAAAAATACCCAATATGCTTATAATTTTTGATCTCTGAACTTATGTACCTAGTTTACAAAATTAGAAGCTTTATTGGACCTTTTTTCTTGGGCATGGGGGGGGGGATTTAAAATTTGTTTACAATCTTATGTTTAAAAATAATTTTTAGGAATTTTTAAAGTGTACCTTTGAGTTGTGAGTATAAGAAACAAAAGTAAATGTAATTTTTTTTTTACATTTACTCAGTAATAGCAAAGTGAAAAATTTTATGAAAAATCTATGTTCTCAAGTTGTAGCTTTGACATTTTTGACAAAATGTTGGTATTGTAGTTTTGACATTATCATATAAATGATTAATTTTTTTCCTTATAAATATATTTTGATGAATTGTTTAGACTATTGGATATGCTTTTGCTGGAGAACGATTGACCATGAGGTTGAGATATCAGTCTTTTACTAATATTATTCGCCAAGATATTTCATGGTTTGATGATTATCGCCATTCTACGGGAAAAATTGCTTCCAGGCTTGCCACTGATATTCCTCTTGTAAAATCGGTATGTATTTCTCTAACATCTTTAGCTACATAGAGAAGAATTAAAAGCTAAATTAAGTTTATTTAGACAGTTTTATTTAGTTTGAAACTTGGCTTTTAGGCTGCTGGAGTCCGTATCGGCACTGTGATATCTGCTGGTGTAACACTAGCTGCCAGTATTGCTATAGCATTTGTATTTGGATGGAAACTTGCATTGGCATTAATTGTTGTAGTACCTATTCTGTTAGTTGCTGGAGCTGTTCAGATGAAAACACTGAAAGGGAATCAAAAGCGGGATGCAGAACTTATGTCAGAAGCTAGTGAGGTAAGTGGAAAAATTACAAAAAGCAAATTTATATTTAATTAAAGATATTTATTGGCTCTTCTTCCCTAAATTTGTGCATAGGTTTTTAAAAAGGGGAGCATCTATCTTTTCAACTTAGCCTTTAATTACTGTTAGTATACCTCTTCTCTACACATTAATTTTTAACGCCTTGCCAGTGTCGCCTGAATCCAGTTCAGACAACTACTACGTGCAGAATTTGTGATGCCCGAACTGACTTCGGGCAGGAGAAAAATTAACGTATCTATTTTGTGAAGCCCGAGCTGAGTTCCTTTCTACTTTAGGATACTTAATCTACTATTTTCCTTATAGATGGCATTAGTGGTCCTAGTTTTTCACCGATTACGACTTCAGTCGAGGGAGGGAAAATGTGGGTGCTGTCAGATAAACAAAGACACACTTGGATTGATAAACAAAGGCAGAGTTTCGCTTTCTCGTTTAGTTTTGGTTGCTTTTCAGTGAGTTTTTTTTCAAATAACTTTCTTTTTTCGCAATGTCCGATTCCGACACCGATGTGAAGCAGAGTTTAGGTGTTTTTAATTTATTAGGTATTAGTTTCAATTAATTAATTTTTATTAATAGATATATTTAAAATTTTATTTTTGTAATAAAAAACCATTTTCTAACCTTTATAATAATATAAAGAACAAAATTAAACAGTCAAAAAATTTCCATTTTGGTCCATTTTTCTGTAAAATATGTCACAGTTAAGGGGTTAAAAGCATGACATTGTTTTATATCACCAATGGGTATATCATCTGTTTATAATATTTCAAAGATTTCAATGTTAATAATGCTATTTCTTGTTTCTATATTTTTGTATTCTTAACATATGTTAGTTACACTACAATCAAGATGTAGCAAATACAAAGGTACAAGTACTGATATTTTTTTATTTCAAGCTTAAACTCTATGAAATTTTTAAAAGATTTGTATTCTCTGTAGTTGGACAATTTTTTGATTATATATCTTTTTCATCTTTAGAAATATTTGAATTAAATTTGATTTAATTTATTTATATATTTTCCAGTGTTCTCACACTTTTAAATTAAGGGAGTAATAAGTTTTATGTTTAGCAGATTCTTTTAGTTGAAAATATTTTTGTGGCCCCTTTTTTTCATACCTTCACCTATAAATAAAGTTTAAAATATTCCAAATATATCATAGAAGGAGTCCTAAAGGCTTAATCACTTTTTTTTAAAAGTGGCTTTACATTTTTTGTAATAAATTTAAAGAAGGAAGCTTCTGAAGTAACAGTGATATCTCATTTAAAAAAGGGGGGAAGGGGCTTGAGCCTGTTGCCTAAGTGTGAAACTTGAATGAGTTTCAAATTTAGAAAAGAGTATTTAATTTAAACTGTGACTGCAGTAACAACTAGAATGTCTTTACCAAAAGTTTTGATAATTTGAAGTTTTTACAATGTTGATTTTTTTTTTTTGTATTGCTGGATGAAAACACTGTAAAATTAAATGGTACTGTAAAATTATTCTGTGATTATTTCTGTAGTAAACTCAAAGAAGAAAATTTGTATAAAATGGATGTCAAAAGTTTTATTTTCTTTGAATTATCGATTTATCATTCTACTTCCATCAAAAACTTCTTAATTTAAATTGTAATAAGTATGTAAGAGTTTCAGAAATGCTTGACTTTTACTCTATTATAAAGCATGTGCATATTTTAATTAATAAGCATTTTATAGTAGTTTGAATTTTTTAAATATTCAAATATTAACATGCTATAACTTTTGTAATTTGGCTGAAAAAGATGTTGAAACTAGTAAGTAATAAGTAATTCAAGTCTCTCTCTCTCACTCATGACATATTTGACATATTTTAAATTTACGATTTCTAAAATAGCAGGAAATCGGAAGAGTGATTTTTCAGATGATTAAAATCTTCCTCTGTATTTGATAGCTGAAATATGGGATTTTTGCAATTCATTATACAAAGTAAGCATTTTGAACTGTTAATGGTGCTTGTAATGCAGATTTATTATCATAAAGGTCTTAAAATAGCTATTTTAAAAAAAATTATGTAATTTTGAAATGTGCTAAATAAAGAGCCTAGATGTGTTCTTTTTATTGCTTCTATCTCAATTAATACAATTGTTTCTTATGTTATATTTGATTATTTTCATACAACAAAAATCTTAATTTTAGGTTGCATGTGAAGCAATTGAAAATATTAAAACTGTCCAAGGTCTCACTCTGGAAGAAAGATTTTATGAAAGATATGTGAGCAATCTCTTTAAACCTTTTATGTAAGTTATTTTTTATTTATTTATTATTTTTTTTTATTATTATTATTATAACTTTCTCACTTCATCCAAATCATGTTTTATATTTGAACACTTCTCAACCTAGAAGATAAGAAATAAAATTTTCATCTTTGTTGAGACCAGTCATGAAAACCAAAGTATTTCTTATGTTAAAATATAAAGTAAAATGAAAATGACGAATATATATATATATATATAATGTAAGCAACACATCAATTTTATAATTCACAAAATATTGCATCATAAACTAATTAATCGTATCGATCATAAATTCACTATATTAATTTCCAAAAAAATGCATAATTAAAGAAATCATCAAAAACTAAAATAAATTTAATATAACTCATGTAGAAATTATTATAATTAATCAAACAAACTAAAATTAAAACAAAAATCTATTAAGTAATTGAAAGCTTGTAAGAAAATGTCAAGTGAAAGAAAAGCAAAAATTTGGAATAATGAAAATAATGTAATTAATTCTGTTCCATACTTTAGATGAGTTTACTGATCAAACCATAACACTTCAGTGAATTGCATTATACTAAAGTATGGTAGCATATCAAAAATCAGCGAAATTCAGAAAATCAACCATAGAAAAGAAAAGAAAGTGAACATAGTACAAATATTAATCAACTTCATTTAAACTGCAAACAACAAAACTAGAGGTAAATAAATATCTACTAAACTGTAAAACCAAAATATCTAAAATATAATAATTAAACATAAAAATAAAAAAAATCATATTAATTAAACAAAAAAGAAATCTGAAGAGCTATTCAATTAAACTAAAAAATTCACTTACAAAAAGTGTAGAAAATAAACCAAATACCGAAGACACATCATAAAAATAATGTAGAAACTTTATAAAGGCAACGACCATCAGCTGAAAGTAATAATTATATTACCATATAAACCACTTAAACAAAATGCAAAAATAAAAAAAACAAGCATTACTATAATAGAACCAAGAATAAAAAAAAATAATATAAAAGCTTAAAATAATAATAATAATAAAAAATAAAAAAAAATAAAAAATATGTGTCAGTATGTGCATATATTAGTCAAATTTATAAATTTTATATTTTAAATTTTTTTTAAAAAAATCAATAAGATAATTAGCCTTTGTGTGTGTGTATTTAGGTTATTTTAAAACTATTTAAGTTATTTTTTTAAATTGATAGGTAAATTAAATAATTTGATAGTTCTCTCAGTAAATAATTATATAATACACTTCTAAAAATAACTAAACTTAAATTATTGTTAAAAGAAAGCCCTTTATTAATATGGAAACAATAATTATATCTATTGTCATAAATATTACTAAAAATCCCATTATTAACAATTTTTAAATTAACATTAAAAAAAATCTGTTTCGGGGAATTAACTTTCGTTTTAATCAGATTTAAATATGAATGATAAATGGATAAATCAAGTATAATACCTGTATTAGAATTAACTTAAAAACAATAACATCATCAATATATCTGAATAATTTGAAATTATTGTTTTCACTAAATTTATGCTCAAAGAAATGTAGAAAATTATTATCTTGACTATACTTAAACCCCATGAGGTATATTTTTAATTTGTTTAAAATTTTTACCATTATAACTAATATAGTTTTCTTTTATTACAAGATTAATGAGAAATTAAAATTTTTCGTAAGGTATAGAACTGTTAATTTTTAATTCTTTAAAATTAGCCAAAATAACCTTAATTAAATCATCTAAATTTATGAAATGAAATCTTTAAAGTCATAACAATAAATGCATTTTTTTTATCTTTTATATAGTTAATAATTTGATAGCTACTTTTAATAATAGCAGTCGTATCAAAACTATCAATAGTATTTTGTAAAATATTTCCAACTATTGTAATATAATTATTCGAGCCATTAGTCACAGCTCTAAACTTCATAAAAACTTTGTGAAATTTAGGGGTTAGAAATTGATGAGGGAATTTAATCAAATTTCAAGTATAGCCTGTTTTTATACAAAGCTTTAATTACATTAGTTATTTCTCTTTCACTATTATTGGCATTCATGAAGACATTTCTATTAATTAAATGCTTATATGTCGAATCAACATAAAGTTTCTTAGAGTAATTAAATGATTCCCTGGTATCTTATCAATATAATAAGTAATGAATTCATCTGGTAACCTCTCAATAGAACTATTTAAATTTCTAATCTAATCTCATTTATCATAAAATTCAAGTATTTCAATTTTTCATTAATATAAAATTTGTATTCGTTAAAAACTGCAAAAGGTAAATTATACTTAATTGTTATTTTTGTTAAGAAATTATAAATGTCTTCATTAAATTTTTCTTTAATAAAATTGTTATTAGAAGTAATAATTCTAAAACCAGTATCTTTATTCATAATTTCTCTCAAATTTTATCCCTAACAATATTTAGATTACTTGTAATCACATGTTGGTATCCTTCATTAATAAAATCATTATATTCCTTACAATTATATTCATTATAATACTGTAAATCTTTACACTTATTATGGTTACATAACATATATTTCCACATTTGTTTTAAATTTAAAAGCTTTTTTAATATCAATGTTATTAATGGGAATTAAGTTTTTATGCTTATAAAGAATATTACCAAAGTTTATTTTATTAAAAGATTTATTCATAAATCCAATACAACAATATTCTATATTTTGATTAATCATTATTGCAAGCATCAGTTATTTATTTACCAAAGATTTACATACATCCATAACAATATTAAGGCAAGTACTATCTATTATTTACATTAGTAATAAAATCCTATAGAATTTTTATTTCTCCCTTCTTCATACAAAAAAAAATATTTAATTATTTAATACTTTTAAATTTGTCATTTAATATATAAATTTTTTTCTATAATAGCTTCCAAATATAATTTTTTTCTCTTTCTACCTTTGTATTATCTTTTCTTATTAATCTTATTAGAAATATTTAGATTCATATAACACTGATTTCTATATATATATTCTTTATTATCTTTTTGTTTAAATATTTACAAAATATTTTTATTAAAAACTAATGTATTAAGACCATAAGGGCAAATAGTATTATAAGCCTAAATATATTAATTTTCAAACCACAATTTCCTTTTAGTATTAGGCTCTACTTTAATAGTCATATCAACATTTTCAAGTTCATGACTATAAAAGTGTCTCATCTCAATATTTCAATGTTTTATATCCCTAAAATTTTATTGTCTTGTTTATGTTGATTAGTACGAATATTCATATTACTTGTTTGACGAATGTGTTTATAATCACAAATTTTACACTTAAGTTGATACAATTATGTTAATGTAATAAATTGAAAATTAATAATAAATTATTCATTATTAATCATTTTACAAGTTTTTCATCTCTTGTTATTACAAATATTGTATTCAATTTATCAGATTTGAAACTATTACCTTATTTTTTTTCAACTTTTAAATACATTCTCTTTATTATCTTGATATTTACTATATATACCAATTTTATAATATTTCATAATTTTAAATTTATTGTTCCAAATGATCCTCATTTTCTGTAGTCCACACTATTGATTATTATATAATTTATCCTTCACAATTATTTCTTCAGTGTACCCTTTACTTAAGTTAAAGTTGCAAGAATTTTCATAATGAAAATCAACCAAATCTTTCTGTTTACATTTAACCATCTCATTCATTGAAATACCCTTGTCACATGTCACTTCATCATCCTTGCTTTTTTCATTTAAATATCTACCTATTTCAAAATTGCCATAATTTCCAATATTTCTTAATACATCAATGTTTTTAAGACTACCACCAATCATAATCCTCAAATAAATGTAAATGTAAGTAAATTTACATAACAAGTCAAACTACAAACACAGATATACAATGTTTAAAAGACAAAATACAAACTAACAGTTTTGCTTTAAAAATTCACAAATCTTCAAATACAAGAAAGATTTGTAATTTTGTGAAAGACAAGAAAACAAATAACATATCAAATACCAACAAACCTTTCAACAACAAAGTTAATCAATAAAAGCACTACCTAATATCAAATCTTAATTAAATCTTGACATACATCAAACACAACAAAAATTATAAACTAACTTTAATTAATTAGAATCAAAAATAACTTAAATGGTAAATTATTGAAGATCTTGTATACACCATAATGCAAAACTGAACATTAATTAATATAACTACTAGTTTAATTACCAGTCACTAAAAATAAAACCATTATCATTCATGAAGTAAATTAAGTGTAAAGTAAAAATTTAGAAGAATAAAAAATGACTTGCCTCAAATTTATGAAAATAATGAAATAAATGATAATGTACAAAAAGTGCCTTAAAAGCAAAGCAATTAAAAGTGTATATTAAAATCATACAACAAAAATACATAGAAAAAGTAAGAATAATAGTGACAATTTTTTTTAAGAAAAATGCATAAACAAGATTATAAAATAGAAATATTAAAAAAATTAAAATACATTAAAGATTAAAATTAAAAAACAAAAATCTAGAATATAAAGAAACTCAAAAACCAGGAATACTTAAAAACATATATACATATATATAAACATTTGCTGGACGTTTGTCTGTATATATATTACAAAGCATTTTATAAGTATGTATTGAAGTATTTAAAATTTTTTGACTGAACTCTTACTCCTCTTTTTTTATTATTAATCAATTCATCTAATGAATTATGTCTTTTTTTTTTAAAAAAAAAAAAAAAAAATCTTTAAATTGACTACGCTGAATGGAGATTACAAATGATTCTTTAAATAAGACTTTTTCTAAACACATGATCATTTTTGAAGGAAACGATCAGTTATAAACTGAACAATTACATCAGAATAGCTTTAAAAAATATTTTCTTTAGTTTGTAATATGTAATTTTTTTAAAATGAGTATAATAGTTTGTAAGTTTTATAAAAGTATTGCTTTTTAATAGCCTGTTATTTGGGTTTAATTTAGCTAAAGGAAGAAATATTTTTTTTTAAGACTTGCTTTTTGCTTTGAATTTAAGTAAACTTACTCACCATTTATAAGAAAAAATATTCATTAATCTGAAATATATGTATTAGCTTTATATATTATGTATTGAAAGCTTAATAAACTTCGCTTTCTTATACTATTATATGAATTACTTATTAAAGAATTCTTAAATTTATTTAAGTAAATTAACTTATTATTATTTTTTATGTATTAATTTTCTGCAGTTTTTATTAAAAAAGTTTTGATGTTATTGAAAATGTTATATATATCTGTAGGGAAAATAAGAAAAATGCTAAGGTTTATGCCCTTGCATATGCATTTTCTCAAGCAATTATGTTTTTCACATACGCGGCAGCTTTTCGTCTGGGGGCCTATTTAGTTGCACATAATGAGATGGAAACTGTGGACGTTTATAGGTAATTAATTTTTATATTAACTTTTAATTAATTTATTTTTTTATTATTATTATTATTTTATTTCATTTTATGTTCACTATACTCACAGTCTGTGTAAACAATTTTATCAGATTCGTTCATTTCAGTTATATCTTGAAAATATTTACATATATTTAGTAAAAATCAATGATATAATCTCAATTATTCTCTGATTTTTAAAATGGTTAGAATTTTTTGGAATGTAATATTTGCAAAGGTAAAGTATTATTTAAAAATTATATTTAATTATTAGTTATGAATTTATCTGTTTCAAAATTAATTGAAATATGCATTGACTTTTCATTTTGCTGTCCTTTTTTTAAATAATACTGAATGAAATTAGTAATTCATGAATGAGGAGGACATTTTTTTGATGAAATTAAATTTTATTCCTAGCTAAAGTTTAAAATCAATTTAAGTTTAATTTTGATGTATTTTAGGATAGGAAATCATGTGGACATATTTTTGCACATAAATTATATTGTTATTGATTAATGCAACTTTTAGAATTTCATTATTGTTTTTAGAAGTTTTTACTATTTTGTCATTTTTTTTGTGTTACTTTTAGGGTCTTTTTTGCTATGGCATTTAGTGCTGTTTCTGTTGGTCAGTGGACATCATATCTTCCTGATTATGCTAAAGCGAAATTGTCTGCTGGACTTGTATTTAATCTTATAAACATGGTTCCAAATATTGATAGTAGTTGCAAAGGAGGGATACGTCCTGTGAGTACATATTCTGAGAATAGCTGAAATGTAAAAAATATAGTTTCTATTTTTGTTATTATATTTCACATTATTCTCTTTTAACATTGTCATTTTCATTGTTTCATATAAAGTTCTTATTATATTGAAAAATTAATTTTATATATTGTTTTAAAAAGTTATGGAATATTTAAGTAGCCATGGAGTTTGCTGGAAATTTTTTAATAGCATTGAAATTTAGAAAAAATTTTATGTGATTTAAACAAAATTATGTTTAAAACTTGTGAAGGAAGCTTTTGTAGGGCTCATATTATTATAATAATATTTCTTATCAAATGTTTATTTTTTTAATTTACCAATATTAATTTAATTTTTAACTTTACTTATTTTTGCATATTATTTTCAAAGAAGATTAAATAAAATATATTACATATTATCAACATTTATGTAAATAATATACTTTTTTATCCTCATTTGGGAAGGCTCTTGCTCCTTACACCCTAACTATCACTTGCTTACCCATGTAGGGATCATAAAAATTTGTCACCATTTTTTTTGCTATAGATGTTTTTATAATTGAAATTAACTTTTCCTAAGATTTTATCCTAAAATTTGTGATTAATAATTTGAAGCATCTGGTGACTTAATTTTAAAATATTTCTATTCAAATTTTGAAGTTTTAAAAAGGAAAGAAAATTCATAAACTATTCTGAATTGAAATAATTAATGTTAAGAGAAAAGAATATTCTGAAATTCTTATATATTCTAAATTATCTAAAAAAAAATCTAGAAATTCTACAGAATATTCTAAGTTATTGAGCAACACAGTTTTAAAACTTAAATTTCTGAAGAACTGTTGAATGAATTTTGATATGAGATTGAGACAAAAATCTATTTACTTTTTCAGAAAGAGCTCTAAACATACTTCTATAATTACGTATGCAGGAGCTTGGCGAGAAATTTTTCAAAGAGAGGAGAGTTCAACTCTTGTCTCAAAATTAATTTCAAATTTCATCGTTTGTTTTTTAGGAGAAAATAATGTTTGTGTAATACGGGATTTCAAATATTACTTATTTCTGATTTTTTTTTTAATTCAATATAAAAAAAAATTTCAGTTTTAAAATTTCAAGTATGCAACAATCTTCACGAGGGTTATAACCTCCATAACTCCCCTGTTGCTATGCCAGTGTATGTATGCCATGTTGTATTTTCAGCTGTAGCATTTACAAAATTCAAAAATCACTAAATTCTAGAAAATGCTGTAAAAGCTCATGCCCTATAGTATAATATATTTAAGATAAAACAGTTAATTTAAAAGTAAACACGTATGTTGAGTTGTCTATAAGGTTCCAAAATATTTAGCTTTGTCTTTAATGGATTGAAAAATAATGTTCATATGCATTTTGCATAATTTTTTTTTGAAATAAATGTTCTTAAAGATTAATTATATGAGGTAATGTTTTAATTCATATTCCTAACTTATTTACTTTGATTCCTCATGTTGCACAAGTATTTACTTGGAGCATGCATAAAAAGTTTTGAGAAGTCCTACTGAATGTAAAGTTGATGACATTTAAGTTAAAAATTACACGATCAACATTTTTATAGTACATAATGCTAGTGACCTTTGAATTGGTTTAAATATATCAAATATTTTATTTTTTAAAAAAATTGAAAAACCTTCCAAAAATGTATCTTTTATATTTTTCATTCATACTCTGATCTTGCCAATAATAATTGGTATATTGCTTAATTGTAATCCAGAGAAACTAAATATATTACTTATTCTGTATGTCTATCAAGAAAAGAAACTTATTCTGATTTAATGTTCTATAAACATGCGTGTGTGTGTTAGTTTATTCCCAATTCCTGGGAAAATATTGTTCACATTAATAATTTTCCTTTTTGAAGATTTTGTGTCTTGCTTTCTATTTAAATTAGGTGAAATATTATTTTTAAGTATCTTTCAATCAATAAATGAAAATTACCTATAACCAAAAACTGTAGTTTTGTCATTTGTTTGACACAAATATAAGGACCGATGCTTAAAAAACAAATATGAGTTACATTTCAAGATATTGTCCCTGGTGTATATGCACATCTCTTATACAAATAATCTTGAAGAAATAATTTGATGCAAGATTTTAAGCATTTCATAAGTTTTCTCTTTTTTTTCAGGATGTAAAAGGAAAAATAGATTTCGTTGATATACATTTTCGTTATCCAAGTCGTAAAAATGTGCTTGTTCTTCAAGGAATTAATCTCACTATCAACCCTGGTCAAACAGTGGCCTTAGTAGGATCCAGTGGATGTGGAAAAAGTACATTAATTGCTCTTCTTGAAAGGTTTTATGATCCAGAAAGAGGACAAGTAGTATGTGTAAATCTTTGATCTTTTACAAAGTTTTCAAATATTTAATTAATATGCAATTAAGTATTCAATTATTAACATTCAAGACTCATTTTTTACTGGGTATTTTATAAAAACAATTACAGATTTCCTGAAATTTCTTTCTGATTTAGTCTGTTAACTTATTAATTTATGTTAAAAATCGATGCTTTTATACTTTTTGTTTAAATTTTCTTCATTAAATACTTATGTAAAGTGTAACTAGTTAAGTTTTTACCAGAACATATTGGAAAATATCTAGCCACACTAGATGAGAATGTTAGTTGAATATTCGTTTTTAATTCGATTTCTAAGCAATTGTTTTTCTTTTGGGTAATATTCATTTATTTATCATATCTCAAACATTTGAAATAAAATACCAAGTAAACAAATTTCATGTTCAAATTTTCAAAAAACGGTCTGATATTTTTTATTCATAGTGCATGTATGCTATAAATATTTTAAAAGAAATTAATTCTTATATTTATGATCTAATTTCTCTATTAAATTTCGATAAATGTAATATTATAAATTTTACTATAGAAAAATTATAACTCTTTATTTTTCTGAGGATTTAATTTGTTTACTAATTAACTTAATTTTTACTAATTTACTAATTTAATTTGTTTACTAATTACATTTGAACAACAAAGAAATTTAATATCTGTACGTAAATGATGAGAAGTAAAATTTTTAGTATCTCCCTTAATCATTATTATGGTTTACACATTTTCTCATTTAAAACACCTTTTTTAGATGTTAGATGGTTTTGATATAAAGACTATGAATTTGAAGTATCTTAGAAGTTCAATGGCCCTTGTTAGTCAAGAACCAGTTTTATTTAATTGCTCTATAAAGGAAAATATAATTTATGGAATTGAAGATAAAGTATCAGATTCAGATATAGAAAAGGCTGCAATTACTGCTAATATTCATGATTTCATCATGCATCTACCACAGGTTTGTAATGAAATTTTTTTAAAAAAATTTTCATGCAGTTTCTCTTATATAACATACCATTTTAATTTCTAATGCTTTTATCATTCATACTTTTTTTTAATTTATTAGAAATATGACACTGTTGTTGGAGAAAGAGGAACACAACTCTCTGGAGGCCAAAAACAACGTATTGCCATTGCCCGTGCCTTAGTAAGACAGCCTAAAATACTTTTATTAGATGAAGCTACGTCTGCTCTTGATACTGAAAGTGAAAAAGTATGTTCTATTTTAATTTTTTTATTTTTATTTTTCATTGTTATGTTTGTACTTAAGCTTATTCAAATATATACTAAGAAACATTTTTTCTATTGCTCATCTTTTGAATTTTCTTCAAACTTAGTAAAATATATATTACAATAATAAAAACTAGTAATGATTTAGCTGGAATTAATTTTTCTTATAGATATCATTTTTTTTTTAATTTTTCTTTGCCACCTTATGTGCTTTTTTTTTTTTTTTTTTTTGCAGTCACATACCTAACTTTTAGATGATTTTTTTTTCTCTTTAAATATTTTGTATTGTCTCATTTGAATCTTTAAATATTGGTTGTCTTTATTTTTTAATTTATTTCTTTGTAACTATCTTTTGTCTTTTCATCTGTTTCATTGAACTTAAGTTTTCAAGTTGTAGTTTTATTAATTCATATATATATATATATATATATGAATAGAAGACTAGGCCCTAGAAGACTAAATTTAAATGATTAAATTTTGCTATATTCACTTTGAGATCGATTTTATTGCTTGAAGTTAAAATGTTAGCTAAATTTTCGTAAAGTTAGATTATGTAATCCTGATTTATAGTTTATACATTATTTAACTTTAATTCCTATTTTTTCAGAGCATGAATTCAATTCTGAAAATAATTTTCTTGGGTTACTTTTGGAAACGAAATTGTTAATTTTTATTTTAAATTGTTTTGTAGAATTTCTAACATCATCACTCATGATTACTTGCATCTGATTAAATATTTAATTCAGGACACTAAATTTTGAGTGAATATAAAAATAAATTTTAAATTTTTGATTTAAATTTTATTTTTGTATTCACTTTGCTCTTAATTTAAATTTAGCACTTTATTTCTAATGCACTTTTGGGTTCTGCAATGTGTTACTATAGTATGCTTAAAGTACAAGTTTTTGAAGGGTTTTATGGACTCAAGAAAAAATTGATCAAAAATGAAACTTATGTAGAAGTATTAAGCACACACTTTTTTTTTTACTGTTGTTATTGTGGCTTTTAAAGCAACATATCTGCTGTTTTGAATAAGGATCAATAAGAATAAAGCTATTTATTTGATTTATTTCATTAAATGTGATTGAAAAATAAATTATTTACTTACTACCCTCCAAACAATTTTTTCCTTATTCTTTTTAATTTACTATAATTATACTATATATATTTCTAATAGTATAAACACATATCGCTTGTCATTTGTAAAATGTATATTTTATTTATCTTGAAGATTGAACTTGAAACTTAATTAAGTAAATTTGTTGTGGGATTTTAATGTCTTAAAATGCTCTAAATATGCACTTGTTTCAGGCTGTTCAAGATGCTCTTGATCAGGCTAGACAAGGAAGAACATGTATCATTATTGCTCATCGACTTTCAACGGTACAAGGTGCTGATTGTATAGCAGTTATAGAAAATGGCAAAATCGTTGAAAAAGGAACTCATCAGGAACTCATTAACAAAAAGGGAATCTATTACAAACTTATTAAAAGGCAATATACCTGAGTTTATAGGTCTGAATGTATGTGAATGCATCTATTGTTATTTATTGCTTTATGTTGTACTGAATATTATCACACCTCATCACGTAGAATAGGTCAATAATTCATGAATTGTGTATGTAGACCAAATTATTTACAATTTTTTATGCCCATTGAAAGTATAACTGTTCTTCGTTTTTTAAATATACTAAGATCTCGTTTGTGTACACAAACATGAATTAATATGTGTTAAGGTATTGCTATGTTTTTTGTGTTCATTCACTTCATTTAAGTGATGTCCTTGTATTTTTTAAGCATTCTGTTCCATGATTCCTTCATTATATTTTATTATTAATATAAAATGTTTTGAAAATAAAAGACTTAAGAAATAAAATATTATTTGAGTGTTTTTAGTTATTGTAACATAAGATTGGAAGGTTAATATGTTTTTCTTCATTTAAATAAAATGTTGTACATGCTTGGTGAGTTTCTATGAGCCTCTAATTGTATTTAAATTTTTCTGTAGCTTTCAATAAAATAAAATCTGTTAAATATTAGAGACAGTTAGAAGTTTGCCTACTTAATGTAATTGTGTATATATAGTATTGTCCTTAATCGTGAAGCCATTCTGTATGAAGAATTGGACTTGATTTTTATCTTTATTTATTTTTTTCAGTTACTTGGCTGACCCTGAATTTGAGACATTATTTTATATATATATGTTAGGCATGTCATTATATTTACTACTATATTAAGCATATTTCCTAGATAGTAATTAATATTGATTAAAAGAACAAATTTTAAACTTTTTAGATCATATTTTTTCAATCCTTAATAATAATTTTAAAAAAACAGAAAATTGAAAGGGGAAAATTCTGTGCACTAAATACAAAAAATAAATCATGTATGGCCCCTTGATCCATCTTAAAGTGGATTGTCTTTCTCTCCTTTCAGATATAACTGACTTTAAAAACAACTTCTAACAGGTTGATTAAATTATCTGAAGGTGAATCATATGTTTTAATGCCATCAGAAATGTTAATTCTGCAATTTTTGAAAATGAAAAAATTATTTTGAAGTTCACTATACTAAGAATAAAAACCTTATAGCTAAAAGTTTATAATAAGTTAAATTAAGATGTAATTTAAAAGTTTTTTTTTAACTGGATAAAATTCTTTTCAGCATTTGCATTCATTACCATGATTTTTATTATCACATTAATTGTTTTTAAAAAAGGAATCTGCAATTTGTATTAAAATCTTTATTTTTAAAGTTGATCTGAATATATTGCATGCCACTATTCACACATATACACATATGATATCCATTTTTCTCTTTGAACTTGTAACTCATACAGAGTGAACTAGATGGAAGCATGAGCGACTTCATTTTTGAAAGGAATTAGAATATTTTCTAATGTAACTAGAATTATATCTTTCACAATGTAGGCAAAGGCGTAACGAGAAAAGTTGTTTAGAAAGTAATCGAATTTATATTTACTATAATAATAATATATATAACGGAATTTGTTTAGAATTTTGTTAAGATACATTTAATTATTAATGAAATGATCATGAATGGTATGTGTTGGTTAATAATGCAAGTTTAACTTTAATGATATTTTTTGTTAGAAATGAAATGCTAGACTTATGACAGTTGTTATACAAGGGATGTTCTGAATAAGTCTTACCATTTTTTTTTTCACAAGGAAGATCTATTGCATAAAAAAATAAACCATGTCATCTTGAACTACACACATCACACTATTTTTCAACTAAGTTGCGATTGGTATTGAGATATTTGTAGTAGCATGCAATCAGTGTGAAGAAACCACTCTGGTAAAACTTGGTGACCTCTGTTGCAAGGAATTGTTGCAACATCTTGCTCCACTTCAGTATTATTTTGGATAGACCCAGAGCACAACCAATATCCAGTGTGGATGCCATGTCCCATTCTCTAGCAGCATTGTTTTCATTCGGAGATGTGGAGGGATGCTCTTCTTCATCCTCCACAATCTGTCTTCCTTCATTGAACATGCAATACTAGCTTCCAACCATTTCACGAGACATGACCTGTTCATTAAACATGGTCTGTAGGCATCCATGAATGACTATTCCCATGTGTCCATTCATACCTGATAACAGCACGAGCTTTCAATGCTGGCCTCATTGTTAATCATGTCTTGGGTACTCTGGTGGGCTGCTACCCTCTTTTCTTCAGCGTTCTGGGCATGCATCATTACTCCTCCATTGACACTACTTCAATTATTGAACCAGCAATGGTGTGGATTATTATGGCAGTTGTTTGTTTCATCTGGTATACCTTGTGCTCTTTCAAAAGAATGACAAAATTTACCTTTGGGACATCCCTCATATGTGTTTAAAAGTTTTCAGAAATTTTCATTTGTCCTTCATACTAAACAAGATTCATGTAAAAGTAAAGTGTAAACAATTTATATCAAATTGTAAATTCTTTATGGAAAAAATATTTAAATTACAAAAGAATTTAATTCTAAGTAATATTTTTGCTTCTTTCAGCTTTTTACTCTAAAGGTAATTACATTTTAAATGTGCATCAAAAGAACCTTCAAGACAATCAATAGTTGCACTTTTATGTAACATTAAAATTTATGGGAATTTTTTGGATCTTCTGGTAACCCCTTGAACTTATTTTCTCCATAGATAATAGCATTGATAATTAAATTTAAAAAACTTGGAGTCTATTCTATCTGTAATAGATTACATTCAAAACTTAATTAAATTTTTCAGTTATTTCATATGTGAAACATTAATTATATAAACTTTAGATATTCCTGTCAATAAAGGACTGTTAATAACTGATATTTATGATAAAAAATAAGTTCAGTATTATGACTCCCTTTTTGCTATGCAACGGCTCTCTATCATTAAGTTTCACAGTCATTATTTCTAAGCTGATTTTTCATTAAATAAAATTCAAAGTGACAGAAATTCACACAATTCAGTAAAGAGATGTTAAATATGTATCTAAAACTTTTATTTGATTCAGTTATGAATACTTAGTAAATAGTGTTTCTCTTGGTCTACTAACACTTAATGTGCCTAAAATCTAATTATGAATGAATAATTAAGTTCTATCCTGCCAACTCACTTGTGTTCAAGTGAGTTTAATCAAAGGTATTGAAGGTCCAATTAATAAATTTGATTTCTTCCTTTGTAATTCCATGAAAGATCCTTAATCAAAGATGGTTTGCTGCGCAAATAATCACTTACATTTTCTATTGTATGTCAACTGCCTTCTACTCATTACTAACTTCACTCCTCTTTCAATACCTTTTCACTACTATATATCCAATTCTATGTCACTTTTACATAAATTTCCTTATATCCATTCATTACACTTGTAACATTTATCTAATTTCATTTGGTTAGAAAGAAGCTGAAAAATTAAATATAAAATCAGAAAGTAAACTCAGATGTTGATTAAGGAAAGGTTCGTAAATAGCCTATATTACAACAATATCATGGTAAATTCTTTTTCTATGTTTTTCTACTCTTCTGAATGTTAGGTATTAATATCATTATTACAAATAAAATTGGTGTATTTTAAAATAATTAAAAATGGATTGAATATCTCAAGAGGAATTCAAAACATTTCATTTCTGTAGGTTTACACAATATATACGTCATGAACAATTGAAAATTTAAAAAATATGAATGAAAGGGAGAAAAGTGAATATTAATTCTTCACTATGATTAAGAACGGGTTCTCTATTTTTTACTCTTTTTCAAATAGCTTTCAGTGAACTTTTAATATATATATATAATATACTGAGGAATGTATTTCAAAAAGGAAAACTGATTATATAAATACCATACTTCGGTTAACGTGTATAATTCTCTTTTTAGATGACCTAATGAACAAACTTTTGTGTTTATAAGCATTATACATATCGTTGTTTTGTTATTGCTCTAATTACTATTCACATGGACATTGGCGATATCATAAAAAATTTGCTATGTACAATATAGTAATGTATAATACAAAAGAATTTATCACTGGTTTTTTTTTTTTTTTTTT
>BMAW01128585.1:0-27517 GCA_019974015.1 Nephila pilipes | reverse complement strand
GTGGGCGTGGTAGTGTGTGTGTGTGTGTGTGTGTGGAATAAACATTCTATTTTATAATGCATCTGGCGTATAATAGAAATCAAAACATTATTCTGTATTTTTAAAAATGTTCTTACCTTAAAGTACTTTTATGACCAATTTTCTTACTTTGAGATGGAGAAACACTTCAGCGATAATCCATGTAATTGATACACATAAAGTTTTGAAACCGATTGACGAGAAATTGCAGAGATATAATTTCAAATGAAGATTTTCGCACTTGCGCGTATTGGTATGGATTTCAAGTTTTGAATCTAGCGTTGTTTATTTTTTGTGAGTTTAGATTACGGTTCAGACGTTAGTGCTTATTACGATTTTTTTTAATTTTCTCCTCAGTATATTTTTTCCTGGCATATCTCCAGGTTATGACTGAAAAATATATTGTTTCAAGTAATTTTTGTCGCTCAACAGGATTTAAAAATTAACTATGTATGTAGAAATTATTGAAAAATCTGTCTTAGAAAGAGTTGAAGATTGTATTAAACACGTATAGCTTGCCTAAAGATGAAAAAGGGCTTATGATTAATTCCAGAGAACATTTAAGTGAGGTTGTTGTTTCGTTTCAATCTCTGAAGCTAGATGGCACCACCATCTCACTAAAGATGTTGAAATAGTCCTTTCAATTCTTTTTTGAAAATGTGTACTGAGAATAAAAACCCTCGTACTTTCTAATACGCATTTTTCTCCAATGGGCTGCCTTTTTTTTTAGAAAATCAAAAATTCTGATTCTCAGAATGGATATACATTTTAAAAGAAGTTTAAATATTTTTCGAAAGAAAATGTGATAGTTTTAGGTGGCAATCTCCATGAATAAAATAGTATAATTTGGAAAAAAATATATGTTTTTCGAATTCTCTCGCAAATATTAGTATTTTTCTAACTTAAACTAAGTAGACGCATTTAGTTTTTTTTTATTCTTATACAAAAAATTTCCTCTTTTACCTTATTACATTATGGTCACTTTTCAACAGACGAGGAATTAAAATATCTGATAATATAGCTAATGACAAGTTACGGAAAATTGAAGCTGAGTTAAAAGTTTGTAAATAACAGTGAATTACAATAATTGAATGATTACAGTACAGAGGATTAATTTCTAGAGTCGCAGAGGTGGGAAGTGCTGATACAAAAGAGTCCTCTTAAAAAGACCCTAGCTAAACATCAATGATAGTTTATTACTTTATTATACCTTTTCAAATGTTCATGTCACAATATCTAGAATTCTCTCTATAGCACTGTCAGTTTCTAGGGTACAAATAATAATTATGATTTTTTTTTTCTTCTTTTTTCTCTTGAGTGAATTTTAAAAAAATACTGAATTAAGTTTGCGAAAATAATTATTTACCAAAATTTTCTACATTTTTGGAAATTTAATTAAAGTGTAAAAACTCTGGTAATATCTTTAATAGCTCTTAACCATACTTTCCGAATGATTTCTCATTTTCCTAGATTAAATAAGTGTTTTGTAAATTTTTTTAACATAATAAACTAGCTGAAATACACAATGTTATACAGGAGTTGAATAATTTTTCAGTAAAATTTTAAATATTCTTTGTTTAAAATAAAAATCTAAGAAGTAGTATTTTTATCAAATATCTACCCTACCTTCCTTACCATTAGTTACGAACGAAAACTGATTCCCTTCTTAGAAATTCTTGCCTTTCTATCATTTTAAGTACTTGGATTTTTAAAGAGTGGTTACATTCATAAGAAAATTATTGAAAAAGAAAATAATTTAATAATGAACGATTTAATGAAACGTAATTCAAAAGAAGCGAATTCTCTTTTTCGAAATATAAAAGTTCTCGAATTTATATAAAATTATCAGAATGTGTGTGTGTCAGATATTACAGCGTAACAAATAATGTCACGATTCCGAGACAATAAGCAAAGTTAATAAAAATATACTTTAATTAAAGAAAAAATAAAGCAAAATTAAAGTGGATGTATCTTAATAAAGCAGATGGTAATAAATTTGCTCCGATATTTAAATTAAATGCACGTTACAATAAAAAAAAAAGTACAGACTATATTAGAAGAATTTTCAAACTCTTAGCAGGCAGTTAAAGTAAAATATTTGTTTACACTTAACACATAAAACTTGTACAGTGACGAAAAATATCTTCCTGACTTTGGTGAAAAGGAAAAACTAACCAAACCTGTTCATGTTTTCAGTTTATTTAATGTAAGGCAAATAATTTGTATGGAATGCAAAAAATTATAAAAGTAATATAAAGAAAATTCACGATTCACTGTAATGTTAAAATAGTTTTGCCTCAAAACAAGCTTGTGAATGAAACCAAATAAAGAATAAAAAATTTGATGGGCTTCCGACGCAAATGATGAGCATCAACTGTCTTAAGGTATGTACCTACCCCAAAATCACCGTTTTCGTGAAAATTTTCGAAAGTTTCTTTATTACTTTTTTAAAGCCCACATATTTAAGATTTCAAAAATAGTTCGCATTCGTTTTTAGGGTAGCTAGAAACAAAGGTATAGCCCAGGTTTTAAACGAAAGTTCATTTTAAAGCGACCGGAAGTGAAATTTTTCTTGACCGAAACTAAGTCTTTGAAATGTAAACATTGCATTTTAAACAAATGTTTCTTCATTTTTAAGCAATATGAATGTGCAATATACTTTTTAAATCCTTAATTTAGCTTTACTTATTTATTTATTACAGTTGTAAGTGCATCTGCCTACTATTTCTTCACTTAATTTTGATTTATAGATTTGAATTTTCTGGAAAACTGCGGGTTTAAATTTTTTTTTTGATTGCGAAGAATCTCATTTCTTAAAAAATATTTCATATATCCACATGAAATTTTGCCACAATGTTCTTAAATTTCCTAGGTATGTTGTACTTCTCAAACATAGCTTTTAAGTATATAACTGTTTATTTTGAAGCTATTTTTATTTTAAAAAAAGTGTTATATTTTTTTTGTAAAATCATGTTGCTTTTATAAGTTTTGGTATAACTCGGTAAGTCAAGAGATAACTGCATTTTTCTGCTTCACAACACAGATATATTTATATTAATTATTATTTTGAAACAAAAGGTGAAATATATTGATTAGAATTTGTTATATGAACTTTAGCGTAAATGTCAATTTTACTAAATTTTAAACAAATATAGACAAAATTTGAAAAATAAAAAAATGTTCATGAAAATAACTTTTGAATTTACCATTTTATAGACCACTGTAACTAAAAAGTGTTACAGAAAAATTTATTTCTTTTTTTTAAAAAAAAAGTGCTCCAAAAGTAGGCACATACCTTAAAATTCTTATTAATTTGATCAAATTTTCAGTAATTTCTTAAATTCCTGATTACATATAAATTAAGGATAGATAAATCCATAGGTAAAAACAATGATTAAATTTTTGTATGAGTTTCCGTTCAATTCGACCAGAACTTAATTAGAATTGTATCATTGTTATTGTACATTTTTGATAATTATGTTCATTTCTGGTAAAAGCAGATCATAAACAGTAGCATATAAACTTTATATTTTATATATAAGATAAGAAAAAAAGCTCGACTTTTTTACTAAACTTCAATATCAGAGAAATTTGCAAACATCCAGAATCTCGAATAGTTGTAAAATGTTCAATACATGTATGTTAAATAAAAACTTACCTATAGTGCTTTTCCAGTTAACTTTTCATTATATACATATATATATATATATATATATATATATATATATATATATATATATAACAGGTCAATTGAAAAGTCCCCGCCCTGACACATAGATGGCGCTACTAGAATTAAATCCATATGTTTTTAGTTACCCCTAACCCTCAAAAGATGCGTGTATAAATTTGACAGCTGTCGGATAATTAGTTTGTGAATTATAGCATTTTGAGTGAAGCAACTTTTGTTATTGTGAAAAAAATGGATAAAAGGAATTTCGCGTGTTGATAAAATATTGCTTTTTGAAGGGAAAAAATACAGTTGAAGCAAAAACTTGGCTTGATGCCAAGTTTCCGGACACTGCCCCAGGAAAATCAACCATCAAATATTAGTATGCTAAGTTTAGACGTGGTGAAATGAGCACCGAAGACTGTGAACGCAGTGGACGCCCAAAAGAGGTTGTTACCGACGAAAACATTAAAAAAATCCCCCAAATGATTTTGAATGACCGTAAATTGAAATTGAATGAAATAGCAGACACTCTAAAGATACCAACTGAACGTGTACATCATATCATTCACGAATATTTGTGTATGAGAAAGCTCTGTGCAAAGTGGGTGCCGCGCGAGCTCACTTTTCACCAAAAACAACGACGAGTTGATGATTCGGAGCAGTGTTTGAAGAGGATCAAGCGTAATAAACCCGAGTTTTTGCGTCGATATGTGACAATGGATGAAACATGGCTCCATCATTTCACTCCGAAGTCCAATCGACAGTCATCCGAGTGGACTGCACACGATGAACCCGCTCCAAAGCGTGGGAAAACGCAACAGTCGGCTGGCAAGGTTATGGCGTCTGTATTTTGGGATGCGCATGGAATAATTTTCATTGACTACCTTGAAAAAGGAAGGACCATCAACAGCGACTATTACATAGCGTTATTGGACCGTTTGAAGGACGAAATCGCCGAAAAACGGCCGCATTTGAAGAAAAAGAAAGTGCTGCTTCACCAAGAC
Organism: Nephila pilipes; assembly: GCA_019974015.1. Lineage (NCBI taxonomy): Eukaryota > Metazoa > Arthropoda > Arachnida > Araneae > Nephilidae > Nephila > Nephila pilipes. Next base: position 22,825 of record BMAW01128585.1, on the reverse strand, counting down.
AATGCACCGTGTCACAAGTCAGTGAAAACGATGGCAAAAATCCATGAATTGGGCTTCGAATTGCTTCCTCATCCACCGTATTCTCCAGATCTGGACCCCGGCGACTATTTCCTGTTCTCAGATCTCAAAAGAATGCTCGCTGGGAAGAAATTTTCGTCGAATGAAGAGGTGATCGCCGATACTGAGGCCTATTTTGAAGCAAAGGACAAATTCGTACTACAAAAATGGTATCGAAAAGTTGGAGGGTCGCTATAATCAGTGTATCACCTTGAAGGGAATGATGTTGAATAAAAAAAACTAATTTTGCCAAAAAAATGTGTTTTACTATGGTAGGCCGGGGACTTTTCAATTGACCTGTTATACTTTATAAAAACGTTTATTTCAATGTAAAACAATATAGATTCCAAACTTCTATTTTGGAAAGGGTAGTCTTACATTTAAGCAGTTCTGACTGAATTTGTTAATTTGAGGAATCAGTATTTACTTCCTGGATAGTTACCTCAATCTAAAATCTATCAAACAGCTAATTAGAGTGTAAAACTTAGTCATATTACTGGATGTATAAGACTTGTGAAAGGAACTGGGAAAGCTAAGTGCCTGTTTTTGATCATTATAGAAAAAGTTTGTTTGACACTGTGGGATCTTCCCCCACCCTCTAGAAAACCTTATTAACGATTATGTCTACCTGATATTTTATTTTCTACCTCATGTTTCGAAAAGTTTGAGAATGATTTGATCCGGTTGGTGCAAGTTACGTTAAATGAGATGATACCTAATGTCATTTACTCTGATGTATTGTAATTAATTTAGATATCATAGACCATATTTACAATAAAACAAATTGTTTGTTACACTTATATTTGCTAAGCGAATGTAACATATTTTAAGGGGCTAGTTGCACTCTAGAATAAGTATTACTGTTGTTACAATGTCCGCAGACACGATGCTCTGGTTTATGTTAATGTAATCTCTGGTGCCTCTTTTTTTTTGGAATTTTTGTGGGGAATGAAATTGGCCACGCCTCTTTAAAACCACAAGACACAATCTGTCATGTTTATTGGATATCTGAAATTATTATTTTAGCTATTGGTATCTAGTCACCCCAATCGGGAAAGGAAATGACACCTGCAACATCAGGTGCGTAAGTGCTTGTGGTTTTGAGGAGATTAGGTCAAGACAGCAAAGTTCAAGGGAAATAGAAATGTTGCTTGACTTTCCACGCGGGTACAGCTACGATAAATGAGGATCTTTATTTAGATGTTAGGGGGACTATTTACAAATTTGTTGTGTGTGGTCACCGAAAATTTATTAATTGCTTATTTACGTCTCACTAAGAATCAAAATGAGGGCTATAGCTAGGGCTGCTGCCTGGTGAGTCTTTAATGGCATCAGGACTCGAACCCATGACTCGACGGAAGCAGAGTCAGCCATTAACTCCCCGAATTATTTGGCTACAGCGGCCAAGATCATTTAAGAAAGAGGATCTGAGTAATAAGAGTCATATTTAATAGTTTGAATTCATAAAATCATTTATTGAATTCTATTTCAAGTTCTTAAGCGTGTAGAAGCAAATATCAAATGTAAAAAGGTTTTCACGTAGAAAGGCCACATCATTTGAATTATTCTGATGTAGAAATGAAAAATTACATGCTATGTTTAACTGGGGTTTATGACGTATATAATCTAATAACAAACTGATATATCACTTTTCATAATAAGAAAAAAAAATTATGTATGATTTCTAAGCATTTCGTTTTGTTAAAATTATTTTATGAAATAGTTTAAAACAACCATTAATTTCATAAAATATCGATAATATGAAGCAAAATATGTAAGAATTATTCGAATTATTGCCTATTTTCGACCTCACTAAAACGAAATTAGTTTATCAAACTTAATAAAGTAAAAATATCTGTCATTTCTGAATGAATTAGGATCTTGAATAAGTTCTCGCTGTTTTTGGAGAAAATGTATGCTTCATTTAAAGTATGTGGTAAAAACACATGCAACTTGTATTAGTGCCCATTCCTAGCCACTACTTCCTCCCATCTTCCTGGCAGCATATGAATTCCACGTCATAAAAACGACACGTCTTTTGAGTCTATCCAAGAATCGATCCATTCTTCATAAGAATGGAAGCACTGCTCAGCCAGGCCATATGCCATCGGACGGAATAAGTGATAACCGGAAGTGGCTATGCCCGGTGAATACGGAGGGATGGGGAGGACATCCCTTTTAAGTGTTTCCAAGTAGGTTTTCATCTATTTTGCAACATGTGGCCGAGCGTTGTCAAATAACAAAATCATCTTATCGTGTCTTTACTCGTATAGCTGCCGTTTTTCTTTTAGGGATCGGCTCAAACGCGTCAAATACAGTCGTAGCGGTCTCCCATGATACTTTCGTTTGGTTTGAGCAGCTCATAATAAATTGCCCCCTACTTATCCTACCAAATGCAGAAAAGGAGCGTTCTTTATCTCCAAGATCAAAATCCTTATTTTTAAAGCGTTGAATTCAGTCTCTGCGTGTCGTTTCCCACAGAGCATGTTCACCGTAAGTCTCAACAAGAATTTTGTATGCTTAAGCTGCAGATTTCTTATGAATAAAATTCTCCACAAATACTCCTAACTTAGCACAAAGCATGACATTTTTAGAATTAAGAAAGAAAAAAAAAACATTGTTTACACTGTGGCGAACTAACGTACAATGAAGTTCAAGCTTACCAACAGTACTTCCTTGTAGATGCGTTACCATCAGAAATTACATGCACATAGTCCTGGTAATACCATTTGTTAGGACACAACGAGAACTCTTATTCGAGGTCCTAATAAATAAAAAAAAGGGTAATCCAGGCAATATCTGACTAATCGGTTGGATTAAATTACGATCTATGTAAATGATTACCGATACTAAATTATGCATAATTTTGTTGAACAAATATCAATCGGAAATTTGTTTTAAATTCTAATATGTATAACAATTGAATAATTATACAAGTTTATTGTTGGGGCCATATTTCCTTCCTGCTTTCATCAATTTAGTTAATTTTAAAAAATATACAATAATGATAGGGAAAAAATTATTTGTAAGTTCTTGTTGAACTGAAGTAAATCTCCTATTATACATACGAAGAGGTAAAGTCTTAATTATTACTGAGAAATAACCAAGATATCTGGATAAAAAAATTTCTGCATATTAATTGATACTTATGTGCACAATGTTGTAAGTTACAGCTATTAATGTTGATTTCAGTAAGTCATACGAGGCATGTTTTTTAAGTAAGTACCGTTTTGCGATTCCGCCGCCGCAGCGCTCCGGTCGGCGTTCCGCGCATGCTCGCTGGTTACCTACATCTCTTGTCTACGCACTGACGCTATTACAGTCTGATTCATCATTGTATACGTTGTTTACTGAGTGTTTAAGATGCCTCCGACAATCGTGAGTCCCGCTGATTGTGAAGTACGGGCTGTTATACGATTTCTTAGTGCTAAAGGCGTAAAACCGATCGATATTCATCGTGAGATCTGTGAAGTTTACGGACAAAACATTATGAGTGATGGAATGGTAAGGAAATGGGTGAGAGCATTTAAAGATGGCCGCACAAATGTACATGATGAAGAACGGAGTGGGCGTCCTTCGGTCGTTAATGAAGATTTGGTGCAGAAAGTGGACGAAAAGGTGAGAGAAAACAGACGCTTTACAATTTCATCATTGTCCGACTGCTTTCCTCAATGTTCTCGTAGTGTTTTGTATCGCATTGTGACCGAGAACTTGAATTACCGGAAATTGTGTTCACGTTGGGTTCCAAAAATGTTGACGGATTTGCACAAAAACCAACGTTTAGGCAGTGCATTGACTTTCCTTGAGCGGTACCGCAATGAAGGTGAAGATTTTTTAGACCAAATTGTTACTGGTGACGAAACATGGGTGGCCTACGTCACACCAGAATCGAAATAACAATCCATGGAATGGCGACATTCATCCTCACCCAAAAGAGTGAAGTTTAAGCAAACAATTTCTGCCTGGAAAATCATGTGCACAGTTTTTTGGGACAGAAAAGGAGTATTGCTAGTGGAATTTCTGCCTCGTAATGAGACAATCAATGCAGCGTCTTATTGTGAGACATTGAACAATTTGCGTCGTGCAATCCAGAACAAAAGACGTGGCAAGTTGAGTAAGGGTATCGTTTTGCTGCATGACAATGCCCGTCCACATGTGGCTAATCGGACCAAAGATCTCATCAAATCTTTTAAATGGGAAACTCTAGATCATCCTCCATACAGCCCTGATCTGGCGCCCAGCGACTACCATTTGTTCCTGCACTTGAAGAAACACCAAGGCGGTCAGCGTCTTGAAGACGATAACGAAGTCAAAACATTTGTGATACAGTGGTTAACAAGTCAGGCGGCAGAATTTTATGAGGAGGGTATTCAAAAACTGGTGCCACGTTATGACAAGTGCCTCAATATTCACGGAAATTATGTAGAAAAGTAGATTAAGGTACAGGCTTTCATGTAAAAATAAAATTATTGCGATATCTTTGCACGTCTTTTTTTAATTTCAAAACGGTACTTACTTAAAAAACATGCCTCGTAGATTGGAGTTACTCGCAGTATCGTAAAGTGTTAATTACTATACCGGGATATCAAAATCTTAATTATTATTTAAAATATTCGTGATAGAAACCTAATTTTTATTTATTATTCTTAAGACATCTTTATATAGTGACCATCCTGAATTATACATTACTGCCATGAACTTTCGAAGGCCGTCATTGTAGAACTCAGCAGATTGAGCTCTGACTTCTCCATACTGACTTCCCCATACTACGGCTTTCTAATCTACGGCTTTCTGAAACCAAGCATTAAGAGCTGTAATTTACAATATTATGTACATAGGGATAAATAACAATGCAGAATAAATTTTATCCATATTCCTCGGTTATTTCTTAATGATAGATTAAACTTTACGATACTTTCTCGTAAGTTTTATATATATATATATATATATTCGGTTATCTCAACTCCAGATTCCAATCTCCTATCGGACCACTAACTCTTCTGCTTTTCATCTCACTGCCGTTCATAAATACATCTCATCAATTCTATTGACAACACTTCAATATATCTATTTGATTTATATAAGACCCAGTTCATTTATCAGAAGAGATTTTCAATACAATTAACATCAAATGAAAATCACAAAACATTAGTTGAAGGGAAATATGCGCGAGAACCACGTTATATTCCAAAATAAACAATTTATTATGTAGAAGACTTAGTTCACAAACATTTCATGTTTAAAGTAATTAATATTGATGTTGTTTTATAATTATTAAAATTTATTTTACCGTTTCATTGATATTCAAATTTTGATTTAAACGCAAATTAATTAATTGTGAGGCATTTTTTTATAAATTAGAGTTTTAAATAAGGGTAATAACACTTCTCAATTAATCTCTTAATGAGACCATTATAAATCTTATTTTATATTGTCATTAAATTACAGAATGAAGAGGAAAACAAATGATAATCAAATTCTTTTTATTCAAGTTAAGATTAAGTTCAACTCTTTTTGTGGTAATCTTTATTTTACGGATGCATGGATTACGGTTTAGAATACAAATTTTATTCGTTTCTTTCCAACTCACTAAGATTCGAATGAATAAATAAACTGTAATCGAGAGTTCGAGCCAGAAAGTTTTCTCCTATTTCATCTAGGACGTTAGCTCCCAACCGGTGGGTCGCGATCCACAATGGGGTGATCTTGACTGTTTCAGGGGAATGACAGTTGTAAATTTTTAAAACTAAGATTAAATTTTAAAGGTAGATGTTAAACGTTAATAATTTATTTATGCATGGCAACACGCAGACATAATCAGTGGACGGCTAACGCATGCACTTCTACTTAATCCAGGCGAAATCTAACAGGGGCAAGCTAGGCAGGTAATGAGCGATCTCGATACTCTGTGTCCTATCGATTTTTTTTAGTTTGGTTTTTATTAACGAACACGAGGGCTATTGGCGACGGACCTCGTAATTTTGAGCATCTGTCAAGTGACGAGAACGACACCTGAGCTGGCACCCTCCTCTCCTACCTTCCACACCATGCCAACGGGAGGACTGGGCACCGACAGATTTAACGTGCATCAGCTATACGGCGGGGCCAAGGATCGAACCCGCGACTGAATGAAAACCGCCGGTCACGAATCCGAAACCATAACCACTAAGCTACCGCGGCCACCCGTGTCGTATCGAAGAAACGTGTAAAAGAGAGAGGTCTCGAGACGGACAGCAACGCCAGAATAATCAAAATAAACAAATAATAAATCAGAATAAACAAATAAACAAATAAAAACCAGAGGTCAGAATAACACTAATAAACAAAAGATTTTTTTCTTAGGATATTTTAACAAATTTAAGTAACCATATTTTGTGATTTGAGAAAATTTTCCTAAAAAAGTGAAGAAATCACATTGCATTATTTTATTGCCTTTTAAAGTCCTATGTTTTTAGTTACAAATAAAGCTGGAAATGCGTGATATATTGCATCTAGGTATCACTATGATGGTTTTTGTTCAACATTAGGATGTGATAAGGGGATTTCATCATTCCTTTATAATAATCATTTCAACATTGTAGCATTTAATAAGCTGAAGAATTCAAGTTTTTAACAAGTATATTAATTCTAGTTATAGTTATTGCTATATTTGATGCACATGTGAAAGAACTTCTCACAGTATACAATATACACTAACATCTATACGAAAATTATAATTTAAACCAAACTGCAATAAAGAAGAGCTTATTTAAACTCAACTTTCGGTTTTAATACTTTTGATTGTTAAAAAAGATTAGAGTAAAAATAACCGAAAGTAAACCTGGGGGGGGGGGTAACAAATATTTTTAAAAAGTCTAAAAATGGTTGTGATTAAAAAAAATGTTGCGAGAACCATTGATCTTCGATCTATCTGACTGCTTCTTAGATGACGAATGGCTTGATCCAGAACGTCTACCTTTCACTAGTTTAAGCACAACTAACTTCCAATCATCTAACTCCTTATTATTCATTTCATCGTTGTTTATATAAATATAATTTGTCTAATCCATTCATTTTACTTAATAACTTCAATTTAATCTCCTAGAATCCCGTTTTATTTTAAACAATTCAAATCGAAAACTCTCCGAGGTTAATTAAGGAGAAAATCACAATACTACCCAACGTCTCAAGGTTGCTCTGATTATTTTGTAACGTGTCTCTAAAAGTCTCTAATTATCTTTATTTGTTTACAGTCAAATTTGAAATCAGGGGAGATTTGATGCAAACTTTTTATTTCTTAGAATTTAAATATTAATCACATCATATAAAGTTTTACTAAAACTGCATTCTACTTCCTTTCGAAGCCGAATATTTTAACTAGATTTTATCGAAATGCTTATTACATTTCTATCAATTGTGATGAAGAACTTTACTTTCTTAACTAAATTTTAAGAACAATTCCAATTTTCACGTTCTATCTGAACGTGAACTCATTAAAACATTCGATTTTAAAACTAATTTTATGATGAATATTTTTGTCTGAAATTTCACAATGTTTTCGCTATGTTTAATTACATTTAGTTCAGCTTTCTTAAGTATGTGAAGCAAAATATATAAACCAGCAAAGCAATTACTTTATTTATTTATTTAATTTATTGCTTTAATTTTTTTAAATAAGTACCGGGGGGGGATATGTATCATTGCGAATTACATCAACACTTTTATCTAATAAAATCTATAAGATTTAAGATAAAATTAGAACAATCTAGCAAAAAGCGAAGAAAAATCTTAAAATCATTATAATTTTATTTTGCAATTTTAGATATGTTTATACTTAAGAAGGGTGTGTAAAGTGCTTATAAATACTTATGCAAAAATAACATAGAATTTTAGAATGGGTTCTCTGCTGTTGATGTTAAAGTATCAAATCAAAACAATTTTTATTTATCAAAGCAGTTTTTAACATGTTACTTAAACGAACTTAAAATATTCAAAAATACCTTTGCCAAAAAATAATATGTAGTCCTTTGGAATGGATTCTATCATTGACATAACGTTTCAAAGCAAAGCAATTTTTATCAACCTGAAATTTTAACTTTCGATTTTGATCAAATTCAATGGATTTCAAAAAAGAGATTATGAAAAGTTACTATTTACCATCAGATGTAAATAACAAAAAATATACATAATCGAAAGTATAATTTTAAAATATTCAATACTATAGATTACTTTATCCTAATTTATATTTTTATAAAAACAGGCTCAATATTTCATTATACGATACTAAATTGTAATCATAAGTACACTCTTGAGCTGACATTGATAATTATATTGTCACTTATGCAAAGAAGTTAGTGATATTTCCAAAAATGGAATGCAAAATGAACCATTCAATCGAAATTTAGTAATTCTGAAACAAGATAACTCTAATGAAAAACTTTTAAGAACTATAAAGATAAATATATATATTGTCAAATAATATTCATTAAATTTATCTTTATTAAATTTATAAAACAGAAGAAAAATTTTAAAACTGTTTTAGATACAAATTTTTGCTTGTGATTATTTTAAATAAAAAGAGAGGTAGAAATTGTAAACAATGTTTCGAGAGAAAGAGTTTAAAACAGTGGTAAGAAATAATTATTCGGAGCTTAGTTCAAATGAGTAGACAGAAAAATATTTCCTTTTTCCTAAATTTTAGACATCTCTCCTCTTCCTCCCGAAGAATTCCGTTACAGAGAAAATGATTGCTTTTATCCTGTTTTAAGGATCAATTAACTCCTTCATTTAGTTCTTAATATTACGCGACAACTCTCCGTAAATTTGGAGTTAGTCTTACTTTTACTGCCGTAACTGTCCCATTCTAACAAAGGAATTGGTGAGAGAATGAGCCGAAATTTCATGCTGTTATTAGTACATGTTCTCTAAATGTACAGTCAAATTGGTCGGCAAGCTGAGAGGAAGAGTGGTCTGATTTACTTACGTTTTTCACTTTTCCTTATCTGATATCTGAAATGCTAAGAGGACTGGCAAAGTGAAATTAGACCAAAAATTCAATTTCTATTCTTTTGTATCATTAAATAGCTTAAATTTATATCTTTCTATACAACGATGTATCACTCTTATTTATCACAAAAAAAAAAAAAAACCAGAAGTATTGAATTTTTTTATTTTTTCTTAAAGCACTTTGCAAATTGTTGACCATTTTAAAGCTAGCTAATGTAAACAAATCTCTCTATTGACGAGGTACTTCATTTAATGATTGGTATACATTATTATCTCTGTGTGTTTAACTTTTTAAATTTTCTTGAGATTGAAGAATTTGCAACAGTAAAGTTAATTGCAATCCCTATATATCCCCCCACTTTCAGTTAATATACAGGGTTAGCCCAAATGAATAGCTGCATTAAAAATTTATATTTTAAACACTATAATATTACAAATAATAAAATTAGTGATGCGTAAAAATAAAGAAAATATTCCAAGTTTTTTTTTTTTTTTAATATCACTGGAGTTGCTCCCCATTGGGCTTTGGATAACCGTGGATACTTAAACGATGACTTACTCATACTCACATGACCACCAATATCCCCTGATATAACACCATGTTGTTCCTTTTTAAGGTGCTTCAAAGATTAAGGTAACTAAAATGCCATCTACAAGGGGAAAAAATGAGTTTATTTTCTGCCGAGTTAAAAGAATCCTCATTTTTTAAAAATTAAAAACAATAGAAATTATATTTTAACATTAAGATATCTATATACATACATATATGTTTATATAAAGAAATTCAGATTTCTAAACATAAATTATTAAATATGAATAATTAATAATCGATGGTTGCGTTTACACACACACACATATATATATATATATATAATATGAGTCGTGTACTTACCTTTAGGAACATTTTACATTAAATATACCGCATTCTTATTTTTACACACACAAATTTGCTAAGTACTTATTGCATAACTACATAACATTCTATACACTGATCATAACTAAAATTTGAAAAATTAAACTTGAAAAATTTTAATTTTATGATTCAAATTTCTCACATAATTTTCATACAAATACTGTGCATTACCAAAAATTTGTGAGTGTATATTAGAAAAAGAAACATGTTCACTATATAGGAAATACCTCATTTCATGATATGCAAAATATCATCTCTAATGATAAAATATATTTTGAGGAAATATTTTGAGATGTACTGATATCTCTTAAATATCTTAGAAAACCGCATTTTGAGAAAAATGTCTTTACAGACGTTTTCCCCTATGGTTCAGCACTTGTATTTGCAATTTTAAATCTGAATTTTCGAAAGTGTTATTTATTAAAGTTACGTTAATAATATATCTACGGAATCAACGAAGACCTTCTCCATGTTTTAAATCGAAAACGTAAAATACAAAATGTGAAACATTTTTAATGTCTCGGTTACCTTACGAACCGTTGACAGTGTTAAAACTGCAATATGTGCTGAACGAGCTTGGTTACTTATTAGATGCTTATAGTGTTACAAAAGGTTCTCACATCGAACATTTGTAAATGGGAAAAGAAAAAAAAACTTTGGATGTTTTTCGTGTATTACCGATTATATTCTGTGTGACAATTTTAAAAATATAAATTTTAAAATCATATAATTTATTTATGTTAATCCTGTTTAATGATGCCTCGTAATTTAAATGATCACTTTTACATAATTCACTCGATAGATAAAAGAGTTAGAAACAGATAAAGAAAAAATATTTTTAAATAAAAAAAAAAAAAACGTTTGAAAGTGCCCTCGTTACTCAAAAATAAATAAATAAATATAAAAAGGTCAAAATAGTTTTAAAGGCAATTTTGAATTATTCGCGTTTTTATCTTAATAAGTCATTAAAAGCGATGGATCTTTGTGGGGAAAAATCATTATGTCCTCTGATAGCACAGAAAGCTTTCCCGGACAATCCATTTACGACTCCAATTTTAAAGCATTTGTATCGATACAAATTTCGAAAACATGAAAAAAATTATAGTGATTTTATAAATTTAATATTGATGTATATGTACTTCTATTTTTTTCATGCTTTAAGTGGTTCTATTAAGCAAAATGCTTCCAAATGTATGTTTTAGAATAGATACGCTTACAACTAATGATTTAACTCTGTTTTATTGTAGTTTTAAATATAGTGAATAACATAAATATGGAAAAGATAAAATATAATAAATACAATAGAGTACAAAATTAGGAGTATTTGTAAATTATATCCATTTTTGCGAAAAGTATTGAACCAAAGGTACCGATTATGCCGCCAAAGAATTCTGTAAATATTAAGAGTCTAATATATAAGCCTGCACTTGCGTGTCTATAGATTTGTGACTTTGGAGTGCATATAAGCGCACGCAGAGTTGTCGAGATTTGTTGAACGACATTCACCATGACCTCACCGACATTCCCCGTGTTTCTCGCAAGAGTTGGGTAAATTTAATTAGATATCAGGTGTAAAATTAGTAGCCACGAATGTATAAATATATGATTGTGGAATGAGATAGAGCATTGTCGATAGATTGGAAGCGGGCCTATCAAACTCGTAGGTGGCTACAGAACTCTATGTAATACCCAGTGTCATCTGAAATTTGTGGAAACAGTTTTAGGACACGAAATTCAAATCGAGAAGACCTGTACAAGGTAGACCAAGGTTCTCAACGATGAATGAGGATAGTTATTTGGAACTTTCAACGTGGGAACACTAAGCTGTTACAGCTTCTCAGCTCTTACGTGAGCTGTATGCTGCCACTGGAAACAGAGTTTCACGATCTACAGTCGCCGAAGGCTTCATTAGAGAAGATTGTAAGCCAGAAGATCCGTTGTTTACGTCCCACTCATTGCTGCACACAAAAGAGCATATTTAGCAAGTTGCAGACAACACGCGCCCTGGACAAAACTTCAATGAAGCGCACCGTGCTTTTTACATATCAGTCGAAATTCTACTAGGACATTTATTATCAGTGCATATGTATCTAGAGAGATCACGATATCATTCTTCCCTCATCATGGAAAAGGATCATTACGGTGTTGGAAGTAATAATGGTTTGGGAAGGCATTATGTTGGACGGCCGCGTACCTCTGCTTGTGTCTGACAAAGGTTCTCTGACTGCTATGAGGTATAGAAAGGATATTTTAGAACCCTATGCTTGTTTAAAGGTCGCTTTTGGTCTTGGGTTCCTGTTAATGGACGACAATGTGTGACGGCTCTATCCGCGATCTTGTCACTAACAGTCCTCTTGGGGAATTTTCAGTCCTTAACAATTACTTTTATTAGAAAGCTTCCTCCGAAGAAGAAAGCGTAATCATGCAAATTAAAACAATTAAAACTGATATATATATATATATATATATATATATATATATATATATTTATATATATATATAGTATAAGCTTTCAGGTGAAGAAGAGGAGGAAGAAGAGATAGGACAGACTTCTAGCGGAGCAATGAATGTTTAGTAATTGATATTTGTATTACTTAAGGTGACGATCGAAATTAGATTAGATAGCTAAGAAGTCAAAGCTCTTAAATTTAGTAAATGTACTAAAGTATTTAAAGTCGTCTCATATCTCGCATACTTGGTCAATTTTCCTTATATTTATTAATTGGGTGCTTAACTTAGATTGATCAAACTTGTATTGTAAATAAATTAAGTGTTTTAGAACATGTCGAGTCTTCCTTCCGACCTCCCCACACTGAGAGAAGAGAATTACCTTCACAAACGTTCGTCTACATAGAATTCAGCTGGTCGATGATTACCTGGAAAGTGAAGATATTCCCCGCACAGATAGGCCAGTCAGATCTCTTGAATTTAACCATAAAGAGTATGTCTGGAATGCTCTTGAGGGAGCAATTACATCTTGCCATCGCGCTAAAAGTACCATCCCGGAATAAAAACTGACTTGTGCAGGAGTGAGATCGAGTACCACAAAGAATCATAGACTGCTCCTAGTATGCCATAACGCTATGCGAACTATCTGCCTGTGAGAGGGGACTATACTCCAAACAAAACTCGTTTTCAGTTCGATATCCCAACGTGGATTTTAGACATCTTAGCTCTATGAACTTTATTGATAATCATGCAAACATAAAATAGCTTTTGAATAGTGGGTCTCTTTCTCCGGTACAAATGTACATTCGAACCAAATTTCATCAGTCTATCCATTAGGTCTTCTGAAATTCGACTTAACGTGCAAATTCTCTTAGTTTTACACAGGAGTGTATATTACAATATTCTGCATTTTTACTTCACAAATATGTTTCAAATTTTTATCCTCGATTTCAGTAACACTCTTTATGATCATATGTATTTTATTTCATTATTGTTTGTGTTCTTGTTCATTGTACTCCCCTGCACAGAATATTTAATAAATAATTTATAAATAAATTTAATTCAGCACTCATAAATTTACATAGATGAAATATTTGAAGTTTATTCAAAAATGGAGACTACATTTCTGAATTTATTTGATATTAAAATTCATTATTATTTTCTATTTTACTATCATATGAATGAGAAGTATGTAACAGTTGTAACACTTCGGTTCTTTTCCTTCACTTGAACGTTCCATTATTAACCAATATTTAAGACAGTCACAAATCAATGCAATCACAAAAATAATCAGTTTAAGTAAACAGAGTAGGGAATCGAACTAAAATTTACTGTTCTTCATGTAGAATAATCAACATTTAAAATGTTTATTATCACGTCTTTGGACTAATCCCTACACCCGTCATAATCTAAATACTAATTACACAAAAGGACACTTAACTGTCACCGTCTAATCAGTAGTAGAGCTTGAAAGCGGGATTTGAACCAACGTCGCTTCATGAATCTTAATTCACCTTATCATCTAATCCAATCGCTTTATTCTTATCATCAGCACAAATCTAGATTCTTCGTTGATAACTCACTATCCTAACTCTCTTTACTATTAAAATCACAGCAGTTTATAAATGCATCTCATTAATGTTATTCATTACACTTCAATATTTCTATTTAATCTCATAAGTCACGATTCATTTTCTAGAAGAGTTTCTCAATTCAATTGACATCATATGAAAGTCCAAAGTGTTAATTGAAGGGAGATACGCAAGAGAACTCTGTTAAAAAGTACATTTACAATTAATAATAGCAATTATTAATTAATTAATTAATATTAATAATTTGCATAATTATTATGGCAAAATGATAATTTCACGTATGTCCAAGAATGTGAAAGAATTGAATAAATACTAGAAGCGTAAAAATAATAGGGAAAGTAACATGAATTCAAAAGTTAAAATAATATATTGCAACTCTCTTATTCCATTTTTCTTAATAATCTTATTAAATTTTATAGCCATACTACTACATTATTTTATGATTTACTTATTTATTTATTAACATCACACTGAGAAGCAACACACGGACTATTGGCGACGGATCTAGTAATTCTGAACCTCGGTCAAGGGGCGAAAAGGACCTCTGAACTAGCATCCCCTTCTCCAAACTTCCTTATCACGTCAAAGGGAGGACTTTGGATCTCGACCAGATATAATGTGCATCAGATCCGCTACAAGGTGGGTCTTTAGTGTCATCAAAGAACGAACCCACCTTCGACGAAGAAAAAAAAAAAAAAAAGGCCAGCCAGGAGTCCGCTACTAAAATTACGAGGCTTACGAGTCGCTAGGCTGCCACACCACATAACTTCCCTACACCACTAATAAATGCATTTATAATGTTGGCTCTGTCACGTTTTACCTTCAACTAACATTTTGAGGACTTTAAAATAATTTTGTTGAATTGAAATAATAAATCTCAATAGGTGAAACGTGACTTTTGAATATTAGATTTGAACTATTGAAGTATAGTGAATAGGTATGATATATTGTATATACGAGCCTCGAAGAATTTATATCTAAAAATAGTGATACAAATAGTGAACCCGAAATTATCAATATGAGTGCTAGAAGTAGAGAGAGCTGAAATTATCACCTTTTGACATATGTATCAGACCTGCGTTGAAGAAGGAGCTTTAGGAATGAACTCAGAGAGGATCTACAAAGGGTCAATGATTCGAATTTTGATCTATAAATCTTCTAAGGACTCGACCCCGATTGGTTCGGTAAGATAAATATGAAGTTATTGCGTTAAGCGTTAGATTAGACTCGTATAGGGACCTTTGCCGCAAAAAGAGTAGCTTAGGGATTGAATTTCGATTATTCATACATCTAAGCAAAATAGCTTAGTTATCATCTTTGTATGGCAATCTATTCATTGGGCTATTGATTCGTGATTGTTGTATATAAAATTTATAATGGAAAGAGAAAGAATTAATAATGGGATTTATGCATTCAGTAGATTATAAGAATGTTATTAACTATCAAGAATCTCTCTCTCTCTCTCAGTGGAATAAGTAAAGAAAATTTAATATTTTAATTACTGACCTATTATGTATGAAATAAAATATATAAAAACAAAGGATACATTTTAGTTATTGTTCATTTAGTTTGGTTTGAGCTTATCAAATATATATTGAATTTTTTCGAAAATGTAATGAAGATTAGCTAAATTCAATATGACAAGAAAGAATAAGAAAACTCAGTTCCCAAACTTATTACTTTTTTGATGAATAAGTTACAAATAAAATCATTTGCTTTGTTTAAAAATTAAGAGAATTGCAATTTTCAAATAATTAAAAATCTACACATCGAAAACCTTAAAAAACGTTTTAGCGCTAAATATTTTAAATTCATTTTCAATCAGAAACAATAAACAAATATACTGCAATTAATAATCGTTAGAATAACTTATCCAATATATATCATCCTTTAAAACTGGATGGAGGAAAGGAGCAAAAGCTCAGAAGATTAAAATGGAATGTTAAAGACAAGAAAAAAAAAATACTTTAAAAAATCTCATCATCATTTATGTCACAAACAAAAATTTTTTTTTGTCTTTGCAGCAATTTTCAAATTTATATTACTGTATTTTCAGGTAACTCGAAGATGAGGTGAACTTTTGTTTTGTTTTGTATTGTTTTGTTACGTTGCTAAATGTAAATTTGTTTGCGATGATGTTAACAAATCTCATTAAGTGAAAAAACGAGAGAAAAAAATTGTAATTATTATAATTTAGGGAACGCAAAACTCACAAATATATATCATTCAACTGAATTTATTAGAAATATCAAAAATAAACTTAATGATTTGCATTAATAATTAAAGCAAAGATGACAAATGTGTATCACACACAAGAAAACCCGAGAGAATATAAAAATACTCCCACTTTTTACGAGAAAAGACCTTTCAGATAATCAACAAGACACCCTAAATGTTTGAATTTCTTTCCTTTTGGTAATGGGGGAAAATTTAATAATGAAATATATTTCAAACATCATTAAAAATACTTTTTTGAACTTTAAGTAATTATATAAAATCCTACTTATATCATAAAAGAAAATTATTCGTAATTGAAAAAATATAACAAAGGAAAAAGAAATCTTCCTCCCTTCAATTTCATAAATAAGAGCAGAAAGATAAGATAATTCAGTAATTAAAAAAAAAAAAAAAACCTCTAAAATGATTTGAATTTGTTTTTAATTTGAATTTTTTTAATTGTTATTTAGAAATGTAATAATATAAAATAAAGTGAATATTGAAACATATTGCAATAACTTAATTAAAACTGCCCTCTGCAAGTGGATATATGATAAATTAATGAACTAATTAAAAGGGTAAATTTTTTGTACAGACATGGAATTTCCTTAAATATTACAAATGAAAAAAATGATAAACTAAAATCACTTAAGGGGACACTTATATTCAGCTCTAAATCCTCAAATATAAGGCAAATAATGATACCTCATTAGAATCTAGATTCCTATCTATATACCTATCAATTATTTATTTCATTACCTATATCTTTATTAAAAGCAGACAAGAGTTTATATCAAGTATTGTGTTATTTTTGTTATTCTGAATATTAAATTAAGTACGTGCTGCGGCTTACGAAATTACCACCATGAGAACTGACCAGCTGTCATCATAGAAGCGGACCAGTCGAATATGGTCGAACAGGTATAAAGAAAGGGAATTCAAGTCCTTCCGCATCGGATATTTTAAGAGCAACTCCAACCTTAGCTTCTACATTCTCACTCAGATTCATGGCATCCTAGTGGTCAAGGTTGCGGACTTTCATTCATCGTCTTCGTCTTTCATTTTCGTCTGGTCGTCGGCTCGAGCCCTGATGCCACTAAAGACTCACCACGACTTGATGCACGTTATATCAAGACGGGGGTCCGAGGGAAGTAGAGAGGGAGGTGCTAGCTCAGGTGTGGTCCTCGCCACTAGACCAAAGTTCAAAATTACGAGATCCGTCGCCAATAGCCTTCGTGGTACTTCTCAGTGCGACGTTAATAAAAACAATCAATCTGATGCCGATTCGTTCTTTCAGCTGTCAGCTGTTACTTATTTAAAATTTAATTTATTTTAAATGTCCTTTTGTTAATAAATTTTTGTTGTTGAGAGTTTCCCGAGTTATAAATTTTAACCTTCTAATATAGCCACCATGGTAACTTTCTATATACGTCATATACGAGTATCAATTGAAATGTCATTCTACTTTGTAGACGACTGAGTAAGTGGATTGTCTGTACTTAATATATATAATGAAGACGTTGCAGGTCCTTCAGTGTTAATTTTATTCATCTCAAGAAATCTTCTGGGAATGCATTAAAAAGGAATTTATAAGTTTCCTCGCTATCATGAACTCAAAATTATAACTGCCCAGAAGAGAAAAAATAACACTTACGAAAACTTAAAACAATAATATCGTTTTCAGATTGCACGAATTCTGCGACTATATTCATCTGACGCATGAAAACTGGAATGTTGCAATTTGGATAAACCGTAAGAGGAAGTATTATTCATACGATCCAGAAGATATCCACTTACAGAGACTTCAAAAATGTGTATAAGAAATACCCCTTCTAGATTTGTACATTTGATTAATATACGAGAAGGGGTATCGTAAAGTTTTAATTATTACTAAGAAATAACCAAGATAAAATTTATTCTACATATTAATTTATCTTTACATAATGTTGTAAATTACAGCTATTCTTGTTAATTTGTTTGGTTTCAGGAAGCCGTAGATTGAAGTAACTCGCAGTATAGAAAAGATAGAGTTCAATCTGCCGAGTTTTACAATGACAGCCTTCGAAAAGTCATTAAACGCTGGGAAGAAATGCATAACTCTAAATGGTGAGTAGATATAGAAATCTTAAGAATAATAAATAAAAACTAAGTTTCTATGTTGATTATTTTAAGTAATAATTAAAACTTTACTATACAACCCCTGGATAATAATTAAAATTTTACGACTTTGGGATAATAATTAAATTTTTTCTTCAATTTACGGCCTATTGAAACCAAACCAACCAACATTAATAACTTTAATTTACAACGTTATGCACGTAAGAATAAATTTATATGCAGAATTAATTTTATCCTGATATCTGGATTATTTCTCAGTGCTATTTAAGACTTTTCGATGCCCCTTCGTAGTGCCTTTATTCAAATATTGTATCCAATTCCATTTCTGAAGTGCTGGCAGAAAAAGCAACTTTAATGATTCCTTTTACCTTTTTCCTAGTAAATAAGAACGTTTTAACAGTCGCCTAAGTCTTCATATAATCCCATTCAAAAGCATAATTCACAAGGCTTATTTAATTTCGTATAATGTAATTTGCCAAGACTTCTACATCGATGCTTGACCTTCTTTTTTCTCCTACACATTTCTCGCATTTCTATAAAAATATAATTGTTAAAACTTGAAATTTAAAAAAAAAAAATAGTTTTTTAATCCTTGACAATCGTCTCACTGTACAATTTAAATCGACATCTCAAATATTTCCTGAACGTATAAAATTTCAGACAGTCGTATTTCATACCCTTTAATGACCTTTAATTAGATTTTATAAAAGAAGAAAGAGAAAAAAAAAAGAATCTGTAAAAATATTTACTCCAAAATGGCTCATGTGACGATCAAAAACTTTTTTCAACCCTCAACCGAATCAATTTCAATCACTCCATCCTTCCCGAACCCAGCTTGACAGATAAATTTATGTAACGAGACAAATAAGCAATTAAAAATAACACCGAAGAAGAGACTTTGCCTTCATTCCTCCTCCCCCTTATTCCTTCTTTTTCTCTCTTCTCCATCTCTTCACTTTTATTATTATTATTTTTACTTTTTACAGTCCGTTAAGTACTGTCGTTTCTGCAGTTAAATCTCCTGCTTCTGACGTAACTCGCGGACCTACCCACGGCACGAAGAAAAAGGAGAAAGAGAGAGAGAACGCGATAAAAAATCGTTCCAAATGTTGGGAGAAGCGAGTTAGAGCTTGATACTTCGCAAGAATCCTCAATTGGTGAGGGATGTGAGCCCTGGGTCAGCAGCTCCGCCATCCATCACTGTCAGAAAGAGGCCAGCTGCCAGAACGCATTGAGGCCCACAATTATTCTCTCCAAATCCCTTTAGCAGATGAACTACATGACACTCTTTACAACTTTACTTTTTAAACTTTCCACCAGATTACCAAGACTCTAAGATGAATGACGCCATCAATAATTCCTGCGATTCTGCCTGGATATGTTTTCGATTCTTTTACCTTCCTTCCCTTTTATCATACCATCCCGAATACATATATATATATATAGAAGTAGAATGTATCGGTTCTTAGAATGGAGAAATGCTTTTTTGACATCGGAGAAAATCTCGTCGAAGATCGCAGGGTAATTTCGAATTCAAATTTTCGTATACTTGGATGCGATGTGAAATCTCTTGCTTAAAGGTTTTTCTTTATTTTTTTAAAGCAACAAATATGCTTTAAATTATGCTCTTTAGATTACATGGAAGAGAAGACTTCGTAAAAGTTTCAGCAGGGGGAAAGTTAGGAATTGAAAATGACTGAAGAAGTTGTTAAAGTTATAAATTTTTATTATTTTAACATAATATAAATGAATGATAAATTACATAAAATAGTATAATTACAGTAAGTCAAGGCTCCGAAATTCCAAATATATAATGAAGTTTTCTTCATCTTCTTTTTACTTTTTTTCACACTGAAGTGATGTGATTATATATTAACGTCGCATTGGAAGGCAACACGAGGGATACAGGTGACGGTACTCGTAATTTTGAGCCTCGGTCAAATGATGATGACGACACCTGTGACCTAACACCTTCCTCTCCAAACTTCCCCACCACGTCATTGGAAGGACTTGGAACCTCGACAGATATGACGAGCATCAGCTCCGTTACACGACGGATCTTTAGTGACAACATGGCTCAAGCCTACAACTTAACGAAAACAACGCCGGCGCGAGTCCTTGACCATGACCACTAGGCTAACGAGGCTACTTTTTGCATACTGAAAATTTATCGATAACGTGGATAAATTGTACCATGAATGTATCCCCTTTAAATATACACTTTCATACATTAAAAATTCTTAATAGAAAATTTATCATTACTATACTTAATTTTTTAATTAGATACACAAGAATGTATAACTTTTTAATTGGTCCACCATCTTCAAACTTACCATTTCAGGAATAATAACATTGTCCAGAGTAGATACACAAATCACTCAGAAGCATCTGAATAAATGAAGTACTAATTTAAGCTATTGATAATATTTTTATCTTTATTTAATACTATTGCTTATATAAAGTGAAATTATCTTACATAAGTTTATATATATATAACTTAAAATGTGAGTCATTAAATATATAATTGATTATTTTGTTTTCATGAACTACAAGTTATGTCTAAGCAATACGAACTTATGTGCTGAAATCAACAAACTGAAACATGATCTATTTGCAGAAACTTGTAGAATAAAAAATTTAGCTAAATTTTTATTAAGAAAGGAATTTTTCATGATTCTTAAATCTACTTATTCGAAAATGAATAAATCTGTTCATTTAAGTGGTTCTTTCTGTTTATTTAACTTTTCCATTACGTGTAGCTTCTAGTCTTTCATAATAAATTAAATCAAGGCAAACATTTTTGCAACTAAATGCTTTTGAAGGATGTCTAATACAGTTAATGAAAAATATCAATAGGAAGTGATATATCATGGATACTTTATTCATAAATAACTTAATCAAAATTTTCGATCTATTTAACTAATGGATCATTACGAAATAAAATGGAAATTATATTTACATCTAAAATGCATTAGCTAGTCGTCATTTTTTTCCAAGTGAAAAAACAAAAAGCAACGTCTTGGATATGTTTAGGCTCTTCTAGATCAGATTCTTATTCGTAAAATCTGTTTTATGCAGTTTCTGAAAACTAACTTTGAAGAAATCACTTTCTTGTAAAGTGCCAATAATTTCGAATACACTCATGTGTGAAAAAGCATACAATGGTGCTTAGGATAGATAAATACCTTTTTTATATAAAAACTCACATCAAATATTGCAAGAAAATTAAGAGTCAAAATTTTGCTATGTCTGAATACAACATTAAACTGCTTAAGTATCACCTGCTTTTTCACACCCATTAATCTGTTTCAAATAATATTACCCTAGATGACGTCAAAAACTTGCTGTTAGAAGAAAAAAATCTATTTATTTCCATACACACACTTCAGGGTAAATAATTTGCTTAAAGTATCCAACTGATAGCTACAAAGGCACTTTCACATTCTTCGAGGCCTTAAATACCAAAGGTAAATAGTGAGCTGTTCCAGTTTCCTGAGTGATGTTTCCTTCCCCATGGGGTTTGATACCTTTATTAAATACGAGAGACGTGTCTCCAGGATGCCCTTGTAGCATTTCTCTATTTTCGAACTTTCTTCTTTTCATTACATTCCCCTTTTTTTCTTGTGTTGCATGTCCGCGATAGACGAGTGGTCATGATTCCATCGAGTCATTGGTTTGAACCCTGATGTCACTAAAGACTCACTATCTAACGAGGCTGGAGAACGTTAAATCTCTCAAGGCTCCAAAATCTCCCGATGACGTGGTGTGGAAGTTCGAAAGGGAGGCATTTCTTATCACTTAATAGAGGTTCAAAATTACTAGGTCCATCGCAGAAAACCTTTGTATTGCTTCTAAGTGAAACAGTAATAATCAATAAAAAAAATCAAATAATTTCTTGCATTTAAAATATTTAGTCTAGGTCACAGATATATGAGTAATTGGTACAACTTAGTAAAAAATATGGCCCTTGGGCCAATAAAACCAACAAAATAATTACATGACAATTTCGCATTTAAAAGATGCCACCCAAAAAACTCTTTCATATATATATATAACAATTATTATAATGAGAATTCCTCAGCTAAAGCTCAGGTCATTTTTATTTCAGTAGCATAATGGTAGGACATTTGTTTAATCTCTACCAGTATTTGTTCTTATATTTAAATGAGCTTTAATAAGCGAAAAAACGTATTTGCAATTTTTTCCCCCGATAGAGTAGCTTTAGGGACTCTGTTAAATTACTTTTAACGAAGTTCGTGTAATGTATTTAAGATATCGAATATAACCTCAACTGTTTGCTTTTTCCATCAAAGTAAACGAAATTCATCTTTTATCAAGTCCGTAATATTAAATAAAAGCAGAAAAAAATTGGGAAACCTTAGTTACACATATATAAAAAGACTATAGCGTATTTCGATTTATGGATATTCCAGTTATACTCGTATACGACCAACTTCAATGACAAAAATGAATTAAAATCTTATTTTCTAATTCG
>BMAW01128578.1:0-19572 GCA_019974015.1 Nephila pilipes | reverse complement strand
AAATCTTGTACGTTGAATACGTAAGCGTATACGTATATGAAGGCGAAACTTGTCAAAAAAATGGATTTATAGTCGCGCTTGCCAAAATGCGCATTTCGACGATTTTTTTGGGTTTTTTGTAGCATTTACTTTAATTAAAATTAAGTCAGTAAAACTGAGTAACGACCGATGTTTAGATAATAGAAAGAGATGGTTAATTGTGGGTAGGCTAGAAGCAGGCCAGTCACAAATCCAGATTTGCAGAGGATTGGATTTAACGCCCAGTGTCGTGTCCAACTTAAGAAAACAGCTTAAATATATCGAATCGTCGTGAGAAAGCCTGGGAAAGGTCGAGCAAGAGCTTTTACAGCCGGAGAAGGTCATCATTTGTCTATTGCAGCGAGGCGTAACATGGATGCTACAGCTGCTGAGGTCTTTCATGAGCTGTATATATCCACAATAATCCGAGTTTCATTGTCGGCGGTTTCTAGATGATATCATAGTTGGAGAGGGGGCTATTTACTAGAACACCTATTGTTTGCTTCCTAATCAGTTGTGCGAACAGGAGAGTCCGCTTAAAGAGATGCAGAGATCATACAGATTTGAACCAATGATCCGTATGAATCATGAATCCATGACCGTTATCTTCACTAATGAGTCTCGGTTCAGCCTAACCAGTGGTTCTGGACATACTTTTATTTCGAGAGAACCAGGGACCCTCTATCTGCCCTCCAATGTCGAGGAAATCGACTACAGCGAACGTCACTTAAAAACCAGTTGATTTCATAATGGACGAAGTCATACAATGAGACTCAATAAATGAGAAGCGCACGCACCTAGAAGAGAGAGAGACAGAACGAAGGAGGAATGAATCGGAGATGTAGTGTATGTATCATGGCGCATGTTTAATGGTTAAATGAAATTTAATAGATCTCTCTTTCCTGACTGCATGTGTAGGTAAAACATTACTGTCTTAAGTGGAGGCACCAAAGCGACAAAAAATAATTACTCTATTAGTAATTAGAGTGGCTAGAGATGATCGATGCAGTAAGATTAAAAGCTGCTTAAAAAGTTAAGCCGACCGTTAGATGAAGATGATTCTTGCCAAGAACTCTACTCGTTGTGTATGCTATCTGAGCATATGAAGTGATGGAATAGTACTCGCATCATGTTCTAATGAATTGTTCTGATTTTAGATTGAGATTCGCAAACCTGAAAAAAAAGAATTTTTTTTTGAGATGGAACTAGATCTGTGTTCTTCGTCGTCCTGGAACTATCGAAAGTTAAAACTGGTATCATTATTATTCAGAGAAAATAGAGTTGTTTTATAAAAGAAAAATGTCGTCCTGCACCAGTTGTGAAAAATGCATCAAGAGCTGCAAAAATTGTGAGCCGACATGTCCTCTCAGGAAAATTCAGGTATGATTTCCTTCTCTGCCTACCTATTATTTACATCACAAGAGATTTTTTTTGTGTTGTTTTAAAAGAATATCCTATGCGTTAAAATTAAGTGCTATTTTATGCTTTGTTCTAGAGTTTTAATTTGTTCTACAGTATATCATAAACTGTGAATTTCCCTCCTGAATTTTTTTTATAAACTTGTGTGAATCTTTTTATTAAGTTAGTGTTGTGTGATTATTTTTAATTACATATATTATGCTTTAGAATTTAATGAATTCTGATAAATTAAATCACGTCCTGTGATAGTACGAGCTTCGTTTTGAGTATATTTTAATATTTGGTTACATAATAATACAAAATTCTATAGTTTATATATTACACACTCCTGTGTGCGCTATGAACCAATAGCTATTGTGAAAGATCTTGGCGAAAGATTTAGATTTTGAACCAATAAATCGTAACTAACGAGAGAGAATTTTTTTATGTTTGACCTTGAACTGTCTGGTTTGAGCACTAGACTATTTTGTTTTCAAATTTTATTCATCTAATTGCAATTTTTATTCTGTTGTGAAAACTTGTTATTTTTTTTTATGACGGAGCTATTTTCTAGTAATCAATTATTTTTATTTCTATAAGTGGTGTATTATATGAGAAGTATTATTTTATCATTGGTATTTGTTAGTCTTAAGTAAACACGGTTTATTATTTTATCATTGAAGTATTGGTGTTTTGTTATTAATTACTCAGTATATACAAATAATAACAAGGAATTATATTAAATAAAATGCCAATTTTGGATTATAATATTTTACCATTATTTTCATAAGAAAAATTGTGAGTTAAATTGATTTGATTTTATTTGTGGTGTTCTATCAAAATATTTTAGTGCAGAACCATTTTACTTATCATGACTTATTTAGTAAAAAGTCGAATAGCAAGATATATAGCAGCAAAATTTGGTGAAAGAGTAACTGACGACTTAAAAATTATACACATTAAGAATCTTATTGTAAATAGCACCAATTAGGAAGAAGAATTTGTACGAGAAATGTTAAACGCAAAAATACAGGAAAGAAGGACACCTGGCACATCGCATGTCTAGGAGAACTATAATACAATTGAAGGACATAGTTTAAACCCTTTCGTATAACGAAAACTTCCTAAATGTAATGCTAAGGAAGTTGATAAAAGTGAAATTGCAGAAAATATATCTGAAGATATAGAAAACCTTTTATCTTCATTTAGAGATGACAATAATGCAAAAAATTTAATTAAAATAATACCAATGAGTTCAGAGAAGTACAGCAGATAAGTGATGATTTAACTCCCTTGATTAAGAAGATAGAAAAAGGCAAGAAAAATGAAGATTCGAATCTGTTATATCAAATAGAAAAATTGCGGAATGAAACCTCTACCCAAAATGAAGAAAAAGACGAAAGACAGATGGAAAAACAACAGGAAGGTCAAAAGCTAAAACTGTTGGAGATTCGACAAGAAAGAATATTGGAAAAAGAATAGGATGTTACAGGAGAAATTATTTCCATCGTAGAAAGAGAGAAATTAGTATTGAAAATGCAAATTAAGTTAGGAGAAGATATTCCTAACTTACCAAATCAATTAGAGAAACTGGGAAAGCAAACATATGTTTTAAATTAAGGAAAGAAGAAAGCAGAGGGAGCTTTCTTAAAAAGTAGCCTCATACCGAAATCAAAACAGATGGAAAAAGATAAAGTTCTGGGTCAGATATTAAGGTGGTCAGAAGGAGTAAAAGAAAGAAAACTTACATTTTAGAGTGAAAATAGCGATTCTACTGCAAGGGAAGAAACATCATGAAAAATATCAGGTACGTTTCCTAAAGAAAGAAAATATAAGTACCACAACAAGACGAGGGCTCCCACCCAAAGAAAGGAAAAACAGTAAGGTGTCCAGAAAGAAAAGAGTAATTGAACTCACGGTGAGAGAGTACCCCTTTATGAAGACGGAAAAATTTTTTAACCACAAAGGAAGGCAAGAACCAGTCTCCTTTGTTCTAGAGGGAGTGAATGGATTCCAACCCAAGAAGTGCCTCTTTCACAATGAAGAGAAATAGGTGGCATTTGAATTGTTCTGGCCCAGAAAACTGATAGAGGGGAAGAACATAACATTTTATACCTTATTAAAAAATATCTGATACAGAAAAAAGTTTTTGCTTTGTTAAACGATCGTAATAGTTCGTACTATCGAGCCATTAAAAAATATATCCAGTAATTTTAATGTGGACAAAAAGAAATTGCTGCATATATAAAGCGGAACATTTATACTGCTGCTGTTTCGGGTATTATTATTCACACGAAAGGAAAAAAATGTCCAAAGCTCTTTTTGATTAATTGGCTACATGAAGTAAGAAATGAATGAACTGTTAAAGGTTTCAAATACCAAAAACGTTTATGATTTTTTTTTTTTTTTTTTTTTTTTTGCTACCACTCTTTATATTTGCGTTCATTATTTTTCTTCATTGTAAGTGGAGTATTTTCTTGATAACATTTCTTGCACTTATATATTTGTGCCACAAAATTCTTAATTATTACTATTTCATTTATATAATTTAGGTTTAGTGTTGGGAAATTCATACATATTTCAGTAAAATATCGTTTATTGAAGTTTTCTTTTAAAAGAATTATTGGAGATGAATCCCTTCTATCAACTCTTCAAAATAAATGTTATTTTTGGTAAAGATTTTGTAAGATGTTGAATATTTCTGTTGATGATTTCCTTTAAAAATATTAATTTTAACAAGGAGAACATAAGTTAATTCTGTAAAAAAATTTAATCATTGAATGCTCTCTCTTTATGTCCTGCTAGTGCATAGAAAATAGCGCCTTTTTTTATTAAAAAAAAGCCTTTCAAAATGCTTTTATTAAAAATGCTAATTTTAAAATTGTGTACTTCAGATTAAAATTATTAATGGAACTAAAAATTATTGTCAGTTATAGAAAATTATGAAATTTTATTAAGTACGTAATTAGAGATATACTTTTGTAATTGTATTGGAAAGACTACTTTGACTAAATAAAACCTTTTTAATATTTTAAATAGTAATATTCTAAAAAGAGTGCATTGAATGGATTACAAATAAGTGCATAATTTTATTCATTTTTTTATTCAAATGTTTCTATTATCACTAGTTGTTTCTCTAACTTAAGTTTTGTTTTTGTTTTTGAGAAAAAAATGTTCTTAGTTCTCTATATTTACTCACGCTAGGAAAAATATGTACATTATTAATTGTGATAAAGATTTAAACATTGTGTTGTTTGATTTACATAAAATAATTGTGCAAATAACTGCATGTATTGACACATATTTTATTATTCCAGAGAACAAAGGATATTGTTTGAAATCCTTATTAATACTGTTTTTATGGTACATTATTTTGGTACTTTTTCGTTGAAAATCCATTCTACGCATTTTCAGCCCTAAATTAGTATACTTCAGTTTATATCTTTGAAGAAAGCTTTTAGAAAAATGTCAATGTTTTTATTATGATTGCTTATTGTAATACTTTTGCGATAGTATACAAAAATGATTACCAAGAAAGTGTTTGTTTTATATTTTATATAATTCTAATAGAAGTGATGTTAATATAAATATTGATTGAAGCAGTATGATTTGAGTTATTGGGCAAGGTGTTATTAATTAAATAGAAATGTAATATATATATATATATATATATATATATATATATATATATATATATACATACATACATTTGAATAAGATAACCTGTGATTATTATTTCTTTAAATTTTTTATATGTTAGTGTAATATAGTATATAATCTTAGACAGAGGGAAATCGTACTCTGTTAAACTAAATCATTTTGTGATATCTAATTTTTACTGTATCTTCTAAATCAAAAAGCGTTGCCCAAACCGTACTGTGCTATCTAATTCAAACTGTGTCATCAAAATTTCATACTGTGTCATCAGAATCGTATGGTGACATCTCCTACTGACATCTAAATATTTTAGTAAACTTCAAGGAAAAGAACTTTTCCTTTATTAGAAAAAAGTTCTCTCCAGAGGAAGAAGGAGTTTGTAGCGAACGTCACTTAAAAACCAGTTGATTTCGGCAGGGACAGAGTCATCCAATGAGATGCGTGTGAACCTAGAAGAGAGAGAGAAAGAAAGAAGGAGGAATGAAACGGAGATGTAGTGTATGCATCATGGAACCTATAATTAAATAAAATTTAATAGATCTCTCTAGCCTGGCTGTATTTTTTCGTAATACTTTACACGACCATAACGGCAGTGGAGGTTGATGGTCTGGACAGGCAACAATTTGGAAGGCCGCACACACATATCCATGTTTTTAAAAGAGGCACTGAGATTCTTGAGAGGTGTAGGAAAGAGGTCTCTCAGAGCCCTATATCCACATTTTCAGGAGTGAAAATGGTCCTGGTTTCCTTTTAATGGATAACAACTCGAAATCATATAGAGCGGAGCTGGGTGACGAATTTTTGGAAATTGAAGATATTCGCCGGATGCATTGGCCAGCTAAATTTCTAGACATCAATGATATAAAGCATACTCGGGACGCTCTGAGGAGGGCAAGTCGCAAGCCCCTTCCGAGAACTATCCAAATACCTGAAAACAGCGTTGCTGAACGAGTTGGACCAAATACCATAGTAAACACTTATTTCCAGCATAAAATCTCGTTTCAAGGCCTATATATGTGTAAGATGGGACCATATCCTTATTAACTCATTTTTTATTCTATTCTGCAACTACTGTTTCCTCCCTTGTGACTCCGATGAGTGTTAAGCACGAAGATATACGTGTGTTATAACAGTTGAATATTCATTTATTTA
Source organism: Nephila pilipes (assembly GCA_019974015.1). NCBI lineage: Eukaryota > Metazoa > Arthropoda > Arachnida > Araneae > Nephilidae > Nephila > Nephila pilipes. The sequence goes on along the minus strand of BMAW01128578.1, from coordinate 13,347 downwards.
TTGTGTACTATATAAACCCTATGTACACACCAAATGTTATTAAAATCTGTGTAGTAATACTAGAGATAATTGACCAAATTGGAAAATGTTCTTAATTTTGAACACCAGTATATATATATATATATATATATATATATATATATATATATATATATATATATATATATATATATATATATTCATTGCCATAAAACGCTGTACACCATTAAAGGGTTGTCAGATTAAAACGAAATTTTACAAACGTAAGTATAACGTTAAGGTAAGTGATTGAATGAAAGCAAAATGATGATTTATTGCAGGAAGAAATACGAATGAAGGGAGGTTCTAGTACCCTTTTGGGCCACCGATAACATGAAGGTGTGATGTGATACGGTAGGGCATTGAGACATACATTTCCCGTATAATGTCTTATGATATCCACAGTTGCTGTAAATGTACTTTAAATTTGACCAAATTCGTAGGCTATACAACTTGATGTCCAATATGATCCAAGATATGCTCAATCGCTGAAACGTCTAAGTACCAAGCAGGCCAGGGAAGGGTGAATATGCAGCGTAGGTAATCCTGTAAACCCCTTGTTGTGAGTGGGCGAGCATTGTCTTGTTGAAAAATTGCTCCTCAGAGCCCTGCAATGTATGGCAACACATGTGGTTGAAGAATTTCATGAACGTCGTCCCTGCGGAGAAGCGTGTTCTTATTTAAATGCGTCATCATGATAAATACATATCCTCAACAAAATAATACATTCTTTCCTGAAAGAACAGCTAATATTTTTGAGCATTAGATATTAAATGACTCTGTCAAGTGAATTTATGTGTAAATTCAAAGAGCTTATGTCCAAATTTAAACCCTCTATCTCTTTATTTTACTTACACGTATCAGATGCATGACTACCTCTCTTTAACTTTTGACGTGAGGTAGTCAAATCTGAATATTTTCTGTTAATATCTTTATTCATTACATAAACTTTTTTATATTAAAAATTTGTTCGACTAATTGGGTATAATCGCATAACAATTTTCATGAACTGTAATTTGTTCACATTAAAACAAATCTACGAATAAATAAATGTTCATTCTAATAAAGTATCTAAACTCATATTCACTCTCTAATACTGTCTGACCTTGTTTACACGAGGTATTAACCACTGTTAAAGGAATCATGAGCTGTAGTATTAATATAAACTGAACGATGTATAAGTTTCAACATCAATATTAATTTTCTTCCAAATTAATATTTGTGTTAAATTACAAAGTAAGTGGTTGATTGTAGAAAATTATCATATGGCCAGGAATGCTAAGTGTACAATACATAAGTCCATTACCAGTTACCTATAATTTTAAGAATATATATTTAATAAAATACTTAAGTTATCTTTCAAAAAATAATAACCAATAACCAATTCATAACCAATCTTTAATCATTTACTACTTTTTTCTGGAATTTTATTAAGTATCTTGCAATGTTAGATATTCTTGCGAAACTGTGTATAATCCAAGATCCCTATATCTCAAATAATCTACAAATTAATCCCTTATATGACATGAATATTTTTAATTTTCAAAAGTTGACCAAAAAAAATGGTTTAAAGTAGAGCTAATCTCAATGACAACGAGAACTTGGAAATATATGATTAAAAGGAAAGTTTCAATTTCCGACAAATGGTGATCCTCAGATATGAAGCAGAAGGAAGAGGTATCAATGCCCGATCGTAAAAGGCATTCTTGATGTCCAGGAAAACGGCTTAATTTCTTACGAAGTATGACTTAGATGGATGGATGTTATTCTTTAATTTACTTTAGACGTTTATGAAGTATATTGGATTAATCGTTTTTTTAAAAATATGTGTAATATTCTATTAATCTTAAAATCAGTTTTAACATAGGAATGTTGACAGATGAACAAAGTAGATCTAGAGATAAGGTATTCGCTTACTTAATGACCCTTAAAGAAACAACTTTTTTTTTCCTGCTTTCAAAAGAATCTATTTCATTTTAACAAAAATTAAATATGAATTGTATCTTTGAACTTGAGTTGTTATTAACTCCTATATAATTTGTACAAAGGAGAAAATTAATTATAAAGACGAATAATAAACTAATTAAGGTAAATGCATAATTAATTAATAAACATTTATTTATTTAATTACGATTAAATAATTAAATCTTGATTTAAGTTATATTAAATTTCCAAACGACAAGTTTTAAAAAAATAATTATTAAGAAAAGAGAAATTTCGTATCTAGGCAAATAATAGCCTTTCATTTCTGCCTCATACTTATAATGTCAATTTTGGTTGTTGTAATTATTCTTAAATAAGACGATTTATAGGATATATATTTGATTCTATTATTATTCTGTTGACTCATTATTTTGTGACTATGGTTATTGAATTTTAAAGTCTCAAATAAATACCAACAATGCCGAGACGCTATAGAACATCTTGATATTAAGGAAATCTTTTTTTTATGATTTTAATAAATACGCTATAATTATGTTTAACACTCAATTTTAAAAATGTAAAGAAACCATCAACTATATGAATAATATGATGAGATATAAAACAATATATCTTAAAAAAATAATTTTTTCCAATGAATAATGAATTGCACATTTTCCATGCAAATTTGCTAATAACACTAGCAAGGAAAATCAAAAGTTATCCTTTATTAACAAGATGGAAGCCCGTTTTTTTGTTCCCCGAAGCGAAGAACATGATCACCCTCCAACTCGTTTTCCGTTTTTCCCGATTTTGTTTGTGCTACAGCCAACTTTCCAGTAACATAAAACGGAATTGGCAAACAAAATGTTTCGCGGTAGGTTCATTTTACAGCCAACTTTCTTTCCCCTTTTCTTTTATTCTTACCTTCACAACACCTCAGGTAAAAAGTAACATTTTGGATATATATGTAGGTTAAAAAAAACCATTTGAGAAAAACAATGATAGTGATTTGTTTTTTGAAATTTTTTGCTACAAATAACCGAAAAACTATTAAAAGAAACACTATAAGTACATTCCTTCCGAAACTCATATAGTAGTTTACTGAGGTCTTTCATTTGGATCTTTGAAGATTCAATGAATAAACCTTTCCCTGAAGTGTTAAAAATAGAATAATCTGATTAAAATAGTTAATTTATGTTAATCAGAGCTCTTTTTTAAAATTTATTATTAACGAATAATTTCGAGTTAAGCACGATTTCAAAGGGTGTCAACCTTCATCAAGAATAGATTATCTTTTTTCATTCTATTTCATTCTATCATATTTCATCTTTCAATTTTGTTCAACTGTTAATTAATAATTTATTTGCGAAAGAGTCTTTAAATGTTCGAAAGTTTTCTCATTTGTCTCTTTTCGATTCAAGATTTCTTCTTGACATGAAATAAAAGTTTATTTTCAAACAAAATTTTAGAAGAAAAATACATATATCGATTTGATTAAACACAATCTTAGATGACAATAATTATCTCTTTCTGCTTCTAATAAAATATATAATAAAAACATTCTTTCTTGTATAACCCAATCATTTTAGAGTGAATAATAACTAGAAAATTGTTCATTGAAATTTTATTTTGTAATGCCTTAGAACAAACATGTTGTCTTGTGATAGATATTAGCAAACCTTCTATTAAAGATGCCAGATTATAAAATTTTTGGACCTCAAGTTCCAGAATGAAACTCGATATTCACAAGGGTAATTCTACTCATATATCATCAACAAAAATCAGTTTTAATTTTTTTAAAGTAATTAAGAGATATTTTTATATAATATTTATTTAAGCATGCTAACATAACGAAAAATATATATTCACAAACGAATTTTAAAACTGATTAAATTTTGTCTAATGCTACAAATTAGAGTATTTCTTCTGGTATAATATTTCAGCATACTGGATAAATGAAATAGACTTATAATACTAATTTTTTTTGAGATTTTGTATATATCATTTTGAAAAATATCCTGTTTCAATGGAAAGTTTACTTAAATTTATTTAATTAGACCTGTGCGTATGACTTAATTAAAAACTATTTATTTCGTTTATTTTCATATATTTGCCTGATCACAATGAGATTGTGTTCTCATAATCAGTTTGTTGATAAATTGTGATGGAGAATTGTTGGAAACTTGAAATTGGACATTGTCAAATGGAGGTGACTCCATAATTACTATTGACACCAAAAGCAGTCCCTAGGTATCAAAATCAATTCCAAACAAATGTTACCATCCCAATGATGCCCGACCAAGGCCGAACAAGAACATCAACCTCACCATAGGTTTGCTTTCTTTGCATTAAATGCGCAACGACATAGACAGATAACGGAAACAAATCTTCTACATGTTCATACAGCGGCGTATGGTACTAAGCGTTTCTGCCGAACAGAATTCAGATACCTAGCGAAGAGTGTCATTAATGCACGACGTCTAATGGTAGCACACCTTTCTTCGACACATCAAGAATGAAGGGGAGTTCTTTTCACAAATAAGTTGAGATTCAGTATACTTAGATTCTTGGTGAGTCTTCATCCATAAATAATGTGGAGTTCGCTGTCATCCTTTCAGAATAAAGAAAATTGACTAATATGTGGCTGAAGGTTCCTTGTCTAGGGCGGCATCAAGCTGGTCAGTAGAAGTACAATACCGCTCATTTTTAATGCGGGTAGTATCACTGTTCAGAGATGTAGGGATGAGGTGTTTGAAGCCCATATGAATGTTTTCAGAAGGAATCTGAGTGTTTTCTGGTCTGGTTTTTATGGACGATATGCTAAAACATTCTCAGTTGCCATTATCGATGATTTTCTTGTAGAAGAGGATTAAGAAGAATATCGTTGACGTTATCTTTTGCAAAGTATTAGCTTTTTCGTTTTGTAGATATCCACAAACAAGCGGATCATGAATGGAAGATAAATGCATCTTTTGTTAGTCTCAAGAAACAAAGCTCCCCAAAGGAAAATAAAGTATTTATCTTCACTCAATGAACACTTTATTTGAGTTAAATGGAATGATTTTTATCCATTTCGTGGTCATATTAGGAGTAAGAATTCCGAATAAATTGACCTTTTTATTCAAGATTACCGACTTTCAAATTAGATTACTGCTTTCTTTCTCCCTTAATAAGTTTGATTTCACGATTTTGCATTAAAATGTGACTAAATAACTAAATATTTATTTGAAACACAGGGTTACTCAAAATAATTAATCAAATTTTCTAATTTCGTATTTTCATAAGTAATCTAAAGAATTATATGGAATATATGAAAGTGTTGAGAAAATATACAAGTATTTTTTTCATGTATTCAATATAATTTCCTTTAGTTTTATGTACAATATCAATTACATATATAAATTTCTGCCAAACACTTAGTTAAGTGCCGTGGATAATTGAAAGTACAGCTGCAGAAATCAGTAGTTTACGTTCAATTAAATGTATGGTTAGTTTTGGCAAATACATGTTATCTTTTACTTTTGTATGACATCAAGTCATCTGGTCTACTGATACAGATCCAAATGATATTTAGCACCGTGAAACCTTATAAAGCAACTTTCATGAAACAGATTCTTGAAGTACATGTGTGAAGGTCATCTAATTTTCACTATAGAAGACTTCAAGAGTTGTTCTGTGTATTTATGTATTACTTATCTTCCTGTTTTGTTTATTTTTGAAATAAGGAATTTTGAATTCGAATTAATCATTTGGAATAACCCTGTACTTGCATGCATTTTAGGCTTCATCCAAATATTTTATCTCTTTTCTTCGTCATTTCAGTTAAGTCAAACCAATTGACTAAAAGTGATAAAATTGAAATGAAAAACTTTAATTTTGATTATTGTAATACCAGAGGTAGTTTCTTCATCTATTTGAAAAGCTAAATTAATTGGTAAGAAAAATAACAATACATTTGATAATGTCTGTATTTTTATATTATTTTTAGAAAGAAATTTTTTTTCTAAAAGGCAGTTTTCAGCAATACAAACGAAATACAAGCGAATAATGAGAGAATTCTTTTCAACCTTTTTAAATATTAAGGTATACATCACTGCAGGGGCTATGCGAAATCAAATTGATCATTTTACTACAACGATGCTTGTACTTTATTCTCATTATTATTATTTAAGGAGTATCCGCGAATCTTATATATCCACGTACTCAACACTCTGATGCTTACTTATGCATTTCATCAATTCTTTTCAATACTCTTCTATATATTTCTATATAAATCGGTCTCAGTGATACTTGATCTATTGTGACAGATATTCATTTCAAACAACATAAAAAAGGACTTAATGAGTTGTTTGGAGGAAAAACCCGTATAGAGTCCATACAATAATTATTTCATATCGGGAATCATTTAATATTTATGTGATACGTTTCTTTCAAACGAATTCTGAAGTTACTAAGAAGTGATGCATAACAGAATTTAAGCAGGCATTTATATTTTTTCTACATTCCATAAAACATTCAAAAACATTTGAAATATTTCGAACTTAAAATACTTCTCTAAAGTAAACTCTTTGATTAAAGAGAAGGTTAATTTACAGTTCATCAAATGCAGAAAACTATTAATTAGCGATAAAAAAAAATATGAATCAGATTAACCGAAAGAATAAATACTTTTTTTTAAGATAATGCTAACATCATGTTTTGAATTAAAGTTCAAGTTACGTTTTCTTAAACTATCATTTTTTCCTCTCAATGTTTTCTTTTTTCCTGGAGAATTTTGTGTAATAAATTCCAAGACATTGTTCTTTGATTCAACAGTTACTCATTTAGTTTCAAACTCAAGTCAAAGTCTTCTATCAATGATCCAATTAAAAAATAGAAACAAATAAAGCATCTGAATTTGATTGCCACAAAAGCATGAAACTTTAAAGTGAGTATTAAATGCCAGGTAAAAAGAAAATTATGCATTCTACGGAAAGAAAGAAGTTTTTTTTAAATAAAAGATAAAATGTCTTTCGAATACTTTTCTCAAACATGAGATGGATAATATTTTAGTTAACTTTTTAAGTAGATGATGAAATTAAAAGAAGAAGCTTTAGGAATCATTACCATAAAAATACTTCAGAAAAATATAATAGATAACTTTTAAAAAGTGAAACAATTATTTTTCCCGATTCACTGCCATGGGTTTGAGAGAAAACAAATCTTGTAAATTTTGTGTCGAAAATATCTCTTATTTATTTTTAAGTAATGTTAAGTCATTATTTCTTGTCGCATTTGAAAATCTCATCATTAACTTAAGTAACAAAGAATGTTTTCAAAAGAGAGTTCATTGATTATGTAATTAAGAAATAGTTTTATAAACTAGGTAGAATAAATGGTCAATAACTATCGAATTCAATCGAATCTTGATAAAATTTAGCTAAAGAAAATTAAAAATTAATAAACTACACAATACTTTCTACAACATTAAGTAATTATAGAATTTTTTACATTTTTATTCCAATATTTTTTTCCTAAAATTATGTCATCTCTATCGCTTAAAAATAATTTTAATATTTAATTTTCCTTTAAATAATGCATACCAAGAATTGAAGCATCGCTTTTGGATTTGAATGTATTTTCTTACTTAAAATTCATTTTTGTGTAGGTAATATTTGAAATAAAGCAAATAACAATAAAATATTAAGACTCTTTTGTTAAAAGAATATATTAAAATATTTTATTAAACAGATAGTACTGTGTATATTAAATTTTAAGTTTAATTTCTTCTGATTGTAATTTAAAACATTCACTATCGCCTTTAGCAAATTTTTAAGTGGTGAAAACTTATTAAACAACATTATAGAAAACAGTTTTAACTAAACGATAATTTGTGTGAAATATTTTATCTCTTTAAATGCCTAATATTCATATAGTTATATCATTAAGACCTAAAACATTCAACTTCTGAAAGCAATTTTCTTTTAAAAATTCTATTAATGATATAGTTCTTATTGCTAAAACTATATATAATTTCTTAATAAATGATTCTGTAACTTTCATTTGAAGAAGATGAAGTAAAATAAATTATTTTATATGGTAAAAGAAGAATCATTGTATAAATAATAAAACTATTATATTGAATAATGAATTTAGTATATATATATATAACATAATTTTCAAAACGTCAATACTTTATTTTTTGCTGTAGTTGCCACCAAATGCCCAAATATTTGTTGGAACTAATGCATGCTTTTCACACCACAGTTCTAAATATTAACTGATTCTATATTCTTTCTGCCTGTTGTCAAAAACCTGTTTTTATTTCATTTTTGAATTAATCATTTAAATTTTTTTTCTGATAAAATGTTTTTTTAGGTAAGAGCAATATTGAAGGTCGCTGGATTCCAGGCTTAGGATTAATAGGAACTAGATTAAGTTATCTTATTTGAAACTTTGATTGTAGTTTTAAATTCAGTTTGATCAGTTTTTAGTTCAGTGAGTCCGATCGTTGTCTCACAGAATTTGGATTCCACTTTTCAGCTCATACTCAAAAAATAATCCTAGACACTTTCTATAATATTTCTTTTCCTTCATTTCTTTAAATGTGAGATGTCTAATTCATCGAACTGATTATCCTGTCTTTCGAAAAAGGTATCATAACTCACTGATGACCTACCTATCCTATGTGCGAAATACATCCAGAGAAACTACAACATTTCAAATTTTTAGTGGTTCATAATGATTCCAAATATATTTCTTTGTGAAAATACGATGGCTTCTTACCTCCAGCTTCAGAAAGCATTCGTCACATGTAAGTTTAGATTTGGTGATATTTTGAATCAGATCGTATCCATTCTGAAACTATTTTACTTCAATTAGCCTCAGCACAGGATAAGCACACGAGTGCGAGTTGAAAGCGAAAAGTTCGAACTTAAAATCAAGTTTGCCATCTCTACCACTAATACTTTGTATTTGTGTGTGTTTGTATATGTGTGTCCATATGTATTATAATAAACATTTATATGTTTGTTATCAATAATTCCTTAAGTTTCCTTCTAAATATAGTACCAAGTAAAGGGAAGAAAAGTTGTAATTTATGTTAAATGTTATAGTACATTCCTCGATTTCTAGCTGAAGCATTTATTCCATAATAAAGTGTCATTACTTTAATTCCAAAATAAGTAGATTGAAATACATTTTTGTACTCAGCAATAAGGATATTTGCTGAAACCATTCAACATGACTATGGGAAAAAGGAAAGCACCATAAATTATTATTAAAATCGTTAACGAAATGAATAGCAAATAAAGTTTTGAATAAATGTTTTAGAATTCCTTCATTTTGAAGCCATAGCCAATAGTCAGTTAGAAAAAGGAGGAAAGTCACACACACTCTAGTGTGTTAAGAAGAATAGAAGAAAAAAATTACAATTCAATAGTATCTATTAAATATTGTATGATATTCTTTGAATGGGATATCATCCTGTTAAAACCTATTATGTAAGAAATGCATGTTTTACAATATACACTTCTTAGAAATATATCACTCTTGATTTTTAGTGATTTTTCTATCTGACTAATGGAATTCTGATATAGAATCGTAGAATTAAAATTAGGACACTAGATTATTACTAAAATTAGTATGACAGAAAAACATTTGGTATTATAAATGTATATTAATATTCTTTAAGGAAATAACCAGCAATTGAAAGATTCAAAGAAGTCTATAGAATTTTTTCATTTCATAACCAACGTCAATATTCAGGTATATAACAAGAGGTAAGAGGTTAAAAGAGAGAGAGAGAGAGAGGTTAAAAAGAGGTAAGTCATCAAAACTTTAGTTAGATATAGTCCTTAGAAGTGTATACTGAAAAAGATACGTTTCTTACATAATTCGCTATATTCGAAAGGCAGCCGATATCAAAGGGAGAATATAATACTTTAATAGAAACTGTTTATCAATTCTATATTTACTTTTTCTTATCTGTGAGCTCGAGATCTAGATCTAAGGAATAAGATGGACATCCAAAGATAAATTATTTTTAGAACAGCTGATTAATCTTATTCTTCTTTTGACGCTTACAGAAAAGAAAGACATAAACAAAATGATTATTTATCTTGTCGTTTATCTCCATTCATTTAAATTATTCATTGGAACTCTGATACATGGTGACAACTTAGATATATTAACCCAACACTGTCTTCAGGTGTACTTAAGGTAATAAAATATTTTTCGTTTTTTTTTTTAAATAAATTTATTTTTCCTCATATATTGAAAAACGATAACATATTTTTTTTTTTTTTACTTTCTTACGTACACATATACAAATGAAATATAAAGTCAGTTTCTTACTGTAACAACTCCAAGCAACAATTAGTTCGAAGAAAACTATAATTAAATAAATAAAATTGGCAATATATACTCTACGCTTCATTTCTATCGAATGAAAACCAAAGAATATTTTCTTTTACTTCTTAAATGGATTGTAGACAAAATATTAATAACCACGATCTTTGTTATAACCTATACACTATTCAAAAGTGAAATTATGTTTTTGTCACATGAATATTGAAACAAATGCTTCCATTTGTATGTGAAAATTAACAAATTTAAGATACTAAGAAAATGATCGAAATGTATGTATAATAATTAATGAAAATTTTGAGAATTTTGTATGTATTGCTTAATAAAAAGCTTTAATTAAATTATTATGACTTTAAAAAATAAAACATCGAAAAATTTCAGAGCTGTTAGAGTGTATTCAATTTTGGATGCCTACAGTGAGGCAGATGTTTATATAGTGCATTGAATAATCATCATAACTGTTGAATGTCATAAATCAAATGCACAAAATGAAATAAATACTTCATTTGAAATCAAATTGAAATTCATCTTCATTTGTATTATCCGAATATACAAACAACAAATATCCTTGCTTTCCGACTAAACAATTTAATGAATTTCACAGTAAAATTTAAATTTAATTAATACTTTTAACGACAAAAATTTCAGAAAAGTGGAATGGATATTTTTACTTAAATGTGTTTTTATTTATACTCGTATATTATCTTAAGATGCATATGAGAAGCAAATCATTTGATTATTCCCTTTCGAAGTTGAATTCTATTAAAAACAAATTCGGAAACATATCTGGAAACACTTAGATACTTTAACAGTTAAAGAAGAGATTTTGTGGATTATTTTATAAATATTCTTCAGAAAATAAATTTTAATTGTAAATTTTTTAGCATGCAATTTCTAAATTTTTTCATGTCAGATAATAATATTTGTTAACGAGAAAAATAGTCTTACAAATAAGAAATATAAAGCATGAACAATAATTAATAATGATTCAAAAACAAAAATTGGTTATTGTCTAAACCCAGAAAATCTAGTTTTTTGTACCATTTATACATTAGAAAATCATTTCCTAAAAATATAAAATTGTTTGATCTAGTTTATGTACTTTAATATTCGCATTTCTTAGTGCCACATATAGTTATATAATAAAATCGTAAGATATATTTTCGCTCTCCAACCAAGAAAATAATTTATGAATTAAGAATGGTAAGCAAATAATTTACGAATGAAATATTAATTAATGGTTTCATGTTTAAATTGTATTGTGTATTTTTAAAAATGAACTCGAAATATTAATGAAGTGGAAGATATTTTTTTTAAAAACATAGATTTTCTTTAAGTACTTAGAAGTGTTAATGAAATAGTGTTTATAAAATATTTGCATTCCCATATCTTAAGATCTCAAAGAAATAAAATTGACAATTCAGTTACTGCGTTATTAATTATATAAAAGAAAAAAAAATAAAATGTTTGTATTTGTATTTTATGTAAATAAAATGACGTGATTTAAAAAAGTGATGTTCCACTAAAGTTATATTGAAATATGTCTTTATGTAACAGATATGTATGTTTTTTATGTACATTGCATTTTTAACATTTCTAGTTGAGAATACTTGGAAAAATATGTATGTTCGCAAACATATTATGTGTATCTCTTGTATCTCACTCTACGGAGAAATGTAGTTTCATTTTAATACCAAATTTCACCATGTGCTTAGAGTAACAAAAGAAACGGGTGATATCTGTATTTAATCTTGATTTGAATATTCAATTTTATTTTATTCTGAATGTTTATTTTAAAGTGACTTTCTGCAAGAGGAAGTAAAACATTTTTAAATAAAAACGTTAAATTTATTGCATGGAGATTGATCATTAGATTGACAATAAAAAATAAAAAGTAGGCAGTGGAAATGAATCAAAACAAGAATCTATTCGTAACTAAATAATTTTTCGTATAGCTGCCTTGCTAATGTTCTGAAAATAAAAAAAAGAACAATTAGAAACGAATTTTTTTTTTATTTCTCAAGTTTTGTATTTTTAGAAAGGGAAATACGATGTGTTTTTCGAATTATGAAGATAAGTAAAATTTTCAACACAGTTCCTCATATGTTCAAAAAAGTGGTTCAGGAAATAGTTAACTGATTGTTTGATGTTGCAAGCATTCCATTCAGTGGTGTTTACCTTACTTTTTAATACTGTCAAATGTTTTTGATGTCTGAGGGGGAACCGGGTGTGAATCACCTTCAGCCCCTTCTGGGGCATTTTGAAAATACTAAAACCACACAATAAAACGCGCACGTGAAAATCATTCATTGCCATATACTTAATGGAATAAATTATAAGTTTCAATAGCGATGTTCCAAGTTTCACGTTAAATTTCACAATAATTTACATTTCACTTATCATTTTTTCGGCAAAAAAACAAACAAAACAAAAAAAACCTCTGAATGTGAGTGCGTAATGTGTGAAGAGATATAAATAAAAGGAATTTTCTTTTCAATCTTGAGTGTTTCATTTTTAGTCCTCAAAACAATCTAATCATATTTAAGTAATGTCTATTTTATTTAATATTTTTGTCAAATTAGTGATTCCATGTTGTATACATTTTTGCCTCCTATTAATAGTTAGGGCTCAGGGTTTTCCTCTCGCATTATTTTTTACTTCTTCTCTATCGACAGTTAACGCTCTTTCATGTCTTTCTTCACGATCGGGACCAAAATAAAACCAAACTGACGTATAGCACGGAGATAAGTAGCATATTACAAGAGATGTAAGCATTCTGTGCCGTTTTTTCTTCAGTTGGGGAAAAAAATTCATAATCGCTCTTTTTCATTTGAAAACGCAATCTTAATACAGAAAATAGAGAGCAAAATGACCTTCGGTGAAGAAATTCCCTAGGGAAAGATAAAAATTACCCTAATGACGCCATCAGAATTACTGAACTCACTAACAGTTGAATTATTTCCCCCTAGCTGGATATGCGCGTACGACGCAATCTTTTCTGGATTCAGGTTTATTCCGCTAATTTGTGGGTATCCCTAGCATTGTGAAATAACTAACCTT